>JBBPBX010013566.1:0-25364 GCA_038048925.1 Garcialebias charrua
GCATTCCACAATCGAACTCCCTGAATTGAGGTAGACCGTCCCTTTAAGCTGGTTCTGAATTGTGGTTTGATGAATATCTCTGTCCCTTTGAGATTGTAATAACTTTGTCTTTTTATAAAATTTCTTTGGATATTTAAAGGTAATGTGTTATTATGAGCCCTATACATAACTGATAAAATACTATATTCTACCAATTCCTGGAATTTCAATAAATTTAGCTGAAGAAACAAGGTGTTTGATGGGTGACTGAAATGTTTTCTGGTGATTACTCTTACAGCTCTCTTTTGTAAAATAAAAACAGGCTTTGTAATTGTTTTGCACGCTTTTCCCCAAACCTCAATACAATAGATTAAATGTGGAACAATGATTGTGTTATACAACATATACAGAGCTTTATCAATTAAAAAATCCCTGACTTTATACAGTACTGCAATTGATCTAGCTATTTTTGTTTTAATGGAATTTACATGATGTTTCCATGTCAGTTTGTCATCAATGATAACACCCAGAAACTTCACTTCACTCACTTTACAGATCACAACATCTTCAATTTCAAATGGATCGTCAACAATTCTCTTTTTGTTACTGAATATCATGTAATTAGTTTTATCTAAATTCAAAGATAATTTGTTTAATTTAAACCAAGTTTGTATTTTTATAAATTCTGTTTTCATCATATCCAAAATCTGTTTTATGTCTTTACCCGAACAGAAAAATGTGGTGTCATCGGCAAAAAGAACACATTTAAGAAGTCCTGACACATTTACCAAGTCATTCACATATAAAATAAATAACTTTGGTCCAAGCACAGAGCCCTGAGGAACTCCACAAGTGATATCACGGAGGTCAGATCTAACATCATTTATTTGCACAAACTGTTTCCTATCTTTCAAATAGCTAGATACCCACTGTAATGCTGGTCCTCTAATACCATATTTATTTAGTTTTTCAAGGAGAATGGTGTGGTCAATGGTATCAAATGCTTTTTTTAGATCAACAAAAACACTAACACAGTACTGTTTATGATCGACAGCATTAGTTATTTGTTCCATTAAATCCATGAGAGCCATTGATGTAGAGTTTTTTCCTCTAAACCCATACTGACTGCTACTTAAAATATTTTGTTTATCAATAAATTGATCCAATCTGGTCACAAATAGTTTTTCTAGAATTTTTGAGAACTGTGGTAACAAGGATATTGGCCTATAATTATTGAATACACATTTATCACCATTTTTAAAAAGAGGAATTACCTTTGCTACTTTCATGTTATCTGGAAATATTCCTGTTGAAAAAGATAAATTGCATATATATGTAAACGGTTCAATAACATAACTCATTATTTCTTTTACGAACATCATATCCATGTCCACCCAGTCTTTTGATCTCTTGTCTGAGAGATTTTTTACCATTTTCATAATTTCCTCTTTGTTAGTTCCATTAAGAAAAATACTGTTTGTGCAGCTTTTAATTGAATGACACACATTATTATCTACTTTTGGTATTTTAGCTGCAAGGCTTGATCCAATATTTACAAAATATTGATTAAATTCATTTACGATATCATTCTCATCATGTATTTCTTTGTCATCTTTCACAAAATATTTTGCAATGTTCGTTTTCGCTTTATGACTTTTTAGAACATCATTTATAACTCGCCATGTTGTTTTAGTGTCACCATTACTCTTGTTTAATAAATCACTATAGTATTCTTTCTTGCATTTTCTTATAATCATTACCAATTTATTTTTATATTTTTTATATTTTTCTTCAGCTTGTTGTGTTCTCGTTTTTAAGAAACATGAATACAAGTAATTTTTTTTACAAGCATTTCTCAACCCTTTAGTCATCCAAGGTTGGTCGACAATATTTCTTTTTCTACGATTTCTTTGCACACAATTCTTTTCATACAGAGCTTCTAAAATATTCATAAATTCATCATATGATCTGTTAACATCATCAATATACACGTCCTTCCAGTTTTGCTTCTGTAAATCATCTTTTAATTGATCCATAGCTTTTTTGATGTGTTTATTATTTTTTTCTTAATTGTAACTTCTTTTGTAATGTTTTGATCATTTCTGTAGATAGTGAAAACTGGTAAATGATCACTTAAATCAGTTGTTAAGATACCACCTGTCACATCCCCATTTGTTATATTTGTGAAAATGTTGTCAATTATCGTAGCACTATGAGTTGTAATTCTTGTTGGTTTTGATATTAACGGATAAACATTTAAACTATACATTGAATTTAGAAATGTGCTGATGTTATTTGAATTTGTTTTATTTCCCAGGTCAATATTAAAGAGGTTTGGGGCAACACATATAAAACCAACACTAAACCGTTATCTGTCATACAAAAGAAAGTTATGAGAATTATTCATAAAGTGGACATCAGAGAACACACAAATAAATTGTTTATTCAATCAAATATCTTGAAACTAAAGGATCTGGTTGATTTAAAAATGTTATTGATTATGTTTAAAGCTAGAAAGAGATTATTGCCATTTAATTTACAAAAGTTTTTTGTCTTAAACTCTTGTGATAGAACTAACAGAAGGAAGTATGATTTCAAAAGTAAAACTGTGCGTACTACTTTAAAACAAATGTGCATTTCGGTGCATGGAGTAAAACTATGGAACAGTTTGGATGATGAGTTTAAAAATTGCACTACAATAATCCAATTCAAGAAACAGTATAAAAAAAGAATGGTTAACTCTTACATATTGAGTTGTTAATGGGAACAGTGGTATATTGTTATGTATGTTATTGTTTAAATATTGTTTGCAACTTGTTTTGTTAATTTAATGTTTACGGCCATGACATTTTTGTAATTATTGAGAAAGGGGGCAGGTCTATACAAGATTTTCTTCTTCCTGCTCCCTCTTCACTCGTGTAAATGTGTTGTCAGATAATGAGTTTGTGAAATGATGATTTTTTTTAATCGAGTGAATAAATTGATTGATTGATTGATTGATTGATTGATTGATAAAGTCTCCACACAAGAAAACTTTTTTATTTAAACTCTTTTCCAATAGTTGTATGATTTTATCGGTGAATATTTCTATATTTGATCCTGGTGATCGATATACACAACTTATGGATATGTTTTTAGCATTTTCATTTAATATTTCTATTGTTATTATTTCCATAAGATTGTCAACAATTATTGACATTTCATTAATTATTCTACACTTTATTTCATTTTTGACAAATAGAGCTACTCCACCACCTTTTTTATTGTTTCTGTTTAAATGATATAATTCATATCCTTCGATGTGAACATTATTTTTGTTTTCATCATTAAGCCATGTCTCTGACAGTGCTATTAATGTAAAAGTTCTGTTTAACTGTTTTAAATAATCTGTTATTTTGGATATATTTGCATTTATACTTCTACTATTGATGTGAATAATAGAGAGATCTCCATTTGTTATATTGATGTCATTAAACTGTTCTTCATTATAGTATTCACAGTCTTTTATAGCAGGATAAAAGTTTGCATCAACCACATCTTCAATATAATCGTTCCTCCAATTTTGATCAATAAATACATTTTGTTGTGTGGAAACCAGAGAATCAGTGTAACAATGTTCAGTTTCTTTTGTTGCGGATATGTTTCATCCTTCATCCAAAGGACTTCTTCAGGATCTGAGGCTCGTCTTGTTTCCACTCTGGCAGTGAGCTGTTTGTGGGATTCCTCAGATTGAAGAAGTCCTTTGAATGAAGGACAAAACATCTCAGCAGCAAAATAAACCGTCCAGATGACCTGACTGAACATTGCTGGATTTATACCAGTCCAGTGGTTGAATCAAATGTTTTATGGTTTAAAAGTGACAGTGCTGATTTACCAGAAAGCAGCAGACGGAGGCGTGGATCTTCCTGAAGATGTAGCTGACCACGTAAAGAGCGGTCACCAGGGTCAGCTGCAGGGCGTCGTTCACCACCATGCAGATAAACATGATGTATCGAGGGTTCTCGTAGAACAGACTGTTCAAGTACAAGAAGCTCGTTATTAATTATTGTTAACTAATTAATAAAATAAGATGGTTCAAATTTAAGTTAGGTGGTTTAAACCTTATTATTTGCAGATTGGATCCAAATAAAGGAAATTGCTTTATATTTAGTGTATGTTTTACTATTTGCAGATTGGATCCAAATAAAGGAAATTGCTTTATATTTAGTGTATGTTTTACATTATTTGCATCTATTTTAAATATTTAATTATCTATTATTTACTTTGCAGCTGGGTGCTTTTATCTCCCCCACTATAAAAAAAAAATGGTGGGGGGTGTAGTTTAGTACCTGTGTCGCAGAAAGGTGTGCAGCATGCTGCTGTTGATGATGCTCAGGAGCAGCCACACCAACATGGCCACCGTGTTTTTAGTCAGGGCGTTGGAGAAGCTGTCTTTAGGTGCAGCCGCTGCGCCTCCTTCAGAGCTGCTGTTAGTCATAAGGAGGTCCACGGGCCCGGAGGAGGTGGAGGTCAACATCTCCTCCTCACTGTCTGAGGGAACACACGTGGAACAGTTCAATGATGTAAGCTTTAGAATAACATTTAAAGTGATTATTTATATTTAAATTAAAATCTGCACAGAGCACAGTTTTAGATCATGTTTGTCTTTTGTGAAAACCCAATAAATGCTTGAAATCACATCAACAGAAAACTGATAAACATCATAATAAATCAGACTGGATGAAAACTTCACAATTAATTCAGAAAGTATATTAGTTATAAATATTATATGTCATAAAACTGATCTGCACATTAATTCCTTGCACAAAATCATAAACTTACCTTGTTCATTATCTCATAATTGTGTTGGCGTCTGTTTAAAAAAATTATTAAACAAGACTAAAAACAGATATAGCCCCTTAAACAAATGTCTGATCTTACCAGCATTAATAAGTACAATAACTCAGTACATTATTTATATTAGTATAAGTACAATAACTCAGTACATTATTTATACTGTGTTAGTATAAGTACAATAACTCAGTACAATATTTATATTAATATAAGTACAACAACTCAGTACATTATTTATATTAGTATAAGTACAAAAGCTCTGTACATTATTTATATTAGTATAAGAAAAATAACTCAGTATTTATATATTATATAAGTATAAGTACAATAATGCAGCATTTATATAAGTATAATACAATAATTCAGTTTTTACACAAGTAGAATAATTCAGTATTCATATAAGTATAAGTAAAATAACTCAGTATTTATATAAGTACAGTATAAGTATTTATATAAGAATAAGTAAACTAACTCATTGTTTAAGTATAAGTACAATAATTCAGCATTTGTATAAGTATAAATACAATAATTCAGTATTTATAGAATTATACAAGCTGACAAGTTTAGAAAAATTCACTATGAATAATTTTAAATAAAATATTCATTATGAATAATTTTAAATGAAATGTTTATTATGAATCACTGAAAATAAATAAAAGAGAGAAACATTTGTTTTTTTTTACCAGTTTTTCTAATTGTACTGCATCTTAAAGCGTTCACATCCCCAAAGAAGTGTCGTTCTTCACTAACAGACAAACAGCTGAAGAAACTCAGGTGGAGGAATCGGCTGCTTCCTCCTGCAGCTCGTTTATAAAGAAGCTGAAGGGGTTCAGGGTCTGTGTGTGTGGAGAAGCAGACGGATCATTGATGATCAGAGGATCGATGGGCTGAGCTGTGGGTCACGTGTCACCCTGTGTCTCCACGTGCACTCATCCTTAAGACAATAATGAATCTAAACTGAACAATAACACACCACATTTGACATATTCTGTGAATTCCACTTTATCTTTATGGCCGTTATAGATAGACAGGTAAGGCAGGTTTATGAGAACTACCATTTATTTTGTCAACAATAAGACATTTTAAAAAATACCTTCTTATTCCCTGCCAACTTTATGAAACCTGATGACTACATTAAACATGTATTACATATAATTCATGCAGTCATGTTTAAATTCAGCCTTATTGCTAAACCTGTCAGCTGCAGTGCTGCAGAAAAACATTTTAGAAGTTCAGTCCTCACCTCCTTCTACAGGTGTGCAGTGGAGAGCATCCTGTGCTCCAGCATCAACGTGTGGCATGGAGGCTGCACAGCTGCAGAAAGAAAAGCTCTGCAGAGAGTGGTGAAGGCTGCACAGAAGATGTTGGAGTCAGTCTCCCCACCATCACAGACATCTACACCTCCAGATGCAGGAAGAGAGCCACCTGCATCATGAAGGACCCCACTCACCCAGCACACACACTTTTTGCCCCGCTCCCCTCAGGAAGGAGGTTGAGGAGCATTAAGTGTAGAACCACTAGACTGAGGAACAGCTTCTACCCTGAGGCTGTTAGACTCATGAATATTTAACCGGGATAATCACTGTAATGACACTTTGATTTGTGATATGTGCTGCTGATCTCATGCTGCTGATTATTTCATGCTGCTCTGTTCATTGGTACTCATCTGCTCACACAGACTCATTCATTCATTCATTCAACCTTTATTTAAACAGATAAGTCACATTGAGCCTTGTAGACTCATTTACAAGTGAGATCTGTTGGACAGACAATAAAAGTGGTGAAAAATGACACATAGGGTTTGGAGACAAAAAATAAATAAATCCTAACACATTTTTGACCTCTGCTTGAAGGTAAAAAACGTGGTGAAAAAAAGTATTGCACACAAGCACATAATAGATCTCGGGTATTTTTCTCGGGCACGATCCATTGGTTTGGTCATTTTAATTTGGACATTTGGAAGCGAGTGGACCGACACACACAGAAGGTAGATGTCATAAGTTCTGCCTGTCCCCAAAACAATTGTGTTTATCTGAAATTCGGCTCCCTGACTGGCCTTGACAGGCCGTCTTATCTCAACACGCCTGAAAAGTTTTGTAACCTGACACTCTCACCCCTCCCAAATCTTCTGCTGAGGAATTCCACAGACTTTTCAGAGGAGCCCAGTTGAATAAACGTTCTGTCATCATTTCAGGACTCTGGATTCGCCTCTGGCCGTCCTCGGCAGCTCCTCTTCTTGAAGGCAGGTCCAATGATACCTGTCCACTTTGCAGTGATTCAGTGGACCAACTCCCCTCTCTCCATTGGTCACTTTCAAACTGACGAACAAATAAAAAAATCGCACAGTGAAAGTAACTTGTAACTCAACGCATTTTAGAAATGTAGTGTAGTAGAAAGTACAGATAATCATGTAAAATGTAGTGGAGTAAATGTAAAAAGTACCCACATTTAACTCTACTTAAGTAAAGTACAGATACATGAAAAATGTACTTACCGGTAAGTACAGTAACAAAGTACTTGTACTTAGTTACATCCCACCACTGCCTCATAACACAAAAGACATACTGGTTTCTCTCCTTGAAGCACACACATAGGTTCACCTTCTCGTCTTTCTTGACACAGCTGTATCACATTTTCTCTTCCTGGACCTTTTGGGTGGGATTGTTGTTTGTATTTCTCTATTCCACTTGTTTGGAAAATTATATTAATGTGGAAAAACTGCAATCCAGTGGTGGGATTGTTACTTCATGGGTAACATAATCTGCATTCATTGTGGGAAATGTAGTTTGTTGTCAGTGCACCTTTTTGAGTTATTTATTATACGACAATCAGACCTTTTAAACTCTCTTGGGTTACATAAAATTATGTTGAGTCCTTGAGTTTGACACATGTGAAACATAGGAAGACTTGAAAATGTAGTTTATAATTTTTTACATATACATGCAAAGGTAAAGGCGTTCATTGCAAAGTCAAGAAGACCAGACATTAAAGAAACAAGTACATACTGTACAAAGAAAAAGTCAGCACAATCATTTTTAATACCAATAATATTTGTCCTTAAATTAAAATTGTAACAACATTTGAGAACAGCTGCCTGCACAGCTGAAAATAAGTTTTCACAGCTCACAACCATCCTGAAGTTTTGTTTACACTGAGTGCAGACTAGGGCTGAACGATTTTGGAAAATAATCTAATTGCGATTATTTTTCTATTAATTGCGATTGCGATTTAAAATGCGATTATTTTTTTAAAATACCTTATCAAGTATTTTTCAACAAACAGAAGCAATAAATTAATCTGTTTTATAATAAACAATGTCAGATTTATTTAAAGCAGAGATTACAATAAAGCAAACAAATCTATGCCTTTTCTTTTCACCATTTCTATTTTTTCTTGTTTGTCAAGTAACGAAGTATAAATACTTCGTTACTTTACTTAAGTACAAATTTTAGTTATCTATACTTTAGTAAAGTAATTATTTTTCAGCCTACTTTATACTTCTACTTCTTACATTTTCACGCAATTACTGGTACTT
Organism: Garcialebias charrua; assembly: GCA_038048925.1. Taxonomy (NCBI): domain Eukaryota; kingdom Metazoa; phylum Chordata; class Actinopteri; order Cyprinodontiformes; family Rivulidae; genus Garcialebias; species Garcialebias charrua. The sequence continues at coordinate 8,348 of JBBPBX010013566.1, forward strand.
TCTACTCCTTACTTTTTAAAAATAGCCTCGTTACTTTTCTTTCATTTTGCCATTTTTTTTTGTAGAATATAGATATTCACGCAGGACTTTCCAAAAATTGAACATAAATATCCGCATCAGCAGCCGTCGTCACTCACCAGTGTTGCCAGATTGGGCGGTTCACCGCGATTTTCCTTCTGACTTTTGCGGGTAAAGAGTGCTTTGGGTGGGTGGGACTCTATCTGGCAACACCGGTCACACCGGTGTTTACACGCGTGTCTTTACATCCGGGGCAGCGTCGGCAGCGCCGGGACCCTCCATCAATGTAGAAGCGTCTGCGGGACCGGGACCCTCCATCAGTAGTTGGGGCGTCTTCTATAGCAACTTCATCCGGCGAAGCCATGCTGTCCGTGACGCTGACTTGCTAGGGGCTCTGCTAGCGCTAGCATTAGCGTCTCGCGAGACAACGTTACCTCTCAACGAGAGATATCGCGGGAGTTTAATATCGCGAGATCTCGTACAACAAGATCTCGTTACATGCCTAATATTGAGGTAAGCTGAAAGTTTTTTTTTTTTTATCAGTTGATTACTGACTTCTAGTGACCTAGTAACATACTAATGTTGTATAATAAATATAAACGTGAAAGACAACAAAACCAGGAGAACCCTTGACCAATTTGTTCTGCACCGGGCAACACCAGAGGCAGATATGGTATGTAAAAAAAAAACTGCCATCAGTTATGTCCAGAAGTGGTTTGACTTCTCAGAGGAAAACTGGCTCTTTCACCTTCAGCCCCTCTCTCTGGCATCTGGAAAAATATCCTTTGAGGAAGTGGAGAAGATCACTGAAAGTCTTCACCTGGTTGGCAGGTAAAAATTCAATAATTTCCAGTGTAGTGGTGAACCATGTTTAATTATTGATAGTTATAAACAAAAGTGTACAATTGACACGTACAAATAAATACATAATTGTGAATTTACTTTACACTATGCAAACATACAACCTTGTCCATCTTTAAAAAAACACAGTTCATATAGGTAAATTAATAAATACATTTCAAAATGTAGTTTAAATACAATGCTAAATTATAAATATAAACAATACACGTTTTTCCATTTATTTATCACTAATGAACTTTAACACCTTTTGGCAGGCTGAACATGTCTATGGATGAGCTGTATGAGGAATGTGTGACTGCAAACAGCCTGATAGACCACCTCACCACCTCACCTCAGGAGAAAGAAAGGTGGCAGTCCCAGGGAACAGCAGAGAAGTGGATGCAAGTTCTTCAGGCAGCTGACCTCTCCAACATCCAGCTGTTGTATCCTTTGTCCTCAGCATCCCATCTTCCACTGGGTTTGTGGAAAGGATTTTCTCTTTCATGAAAAGTAAGTGGACTGATGTGCGAAACAAATGTTCTACTGAACTAATTAGAAGTGAGCTCATTGTCAGTCTAAATTATGAAATGTCTTGCTCAGAGTTTTACTCTTTGGCACTGAAAAACAGAGCACTCCTTGCTGCAGCTCGATCTCAGCAGAAAAACAAATGGAAAAAATAGGTTGACTCCATAATGTAACGTTCCACTGTTTAGTTTACAAGTTTTTTATTTTTACTACAAGTGGAAAGCCATGGCCTTTGAGGCACAATGTGTTTATGTTTACAGATTTACTACAAACTTTATTTGCACGTTGCACTAAATGCACTATTACAGAATGTTCGTATTGATTTTTTGTTATTTAATACTGTTTTAAGTTATTAAGCAGGACAGAGGTCTGTTTAAGAAAGATACATAATTCTGTTAAGTTATTAAGCAGGACAGAGGTCTGTTTAAGAAAGATACATAATTCTGTTTTAAGTTATTAAGCAGGACAGAGGTCTGTTTAAGAAAGATACATAATTCTGTTTTAAGTTATTAAGCAGGACAGAGGTCTGTTTAAGAAAGATACATAATTCTGTTTTAAGTTATTAAGCAGGACAGAGGTCTGTTTAAGAAAGATACATAATTTTCAAAAGATATGTTTGTTTCTGGCAATTCTATTTGCACTAAAAATAAATGGTTAATTGTGTAATAATTTGTTTATACATATTTTTATAATTCAAAAACACGTATCCAAATGAATTCAGGTTGATTTCAAAGTGAGGAGGGGCAGGCAGGGTGTTTGTGTGTGTGTGTGTGTGTGTGTGTGTGTGTGTGTGTGGGGGGGGGTTAAATGGGGTGACCAGCCCTGCCGAGAGGTGTCCCTTATTTATTTATCAAGGAGTTGGCAACCCTATTTTCAATGGGCATATATGCAGTTAAGACAGGTAGCTTAGTGCACCCCTAGTTTTTCAACATTAACAATATAATATAATCTAGTCTAAAAAAATGATTTTTGTGGGGGAGGTGGGGTTGTATACAATAGTATGTGTGGTGCAGCCTAAGCATTTGTCTTTGTTGTTGCTTTTTCTTACGCTACTTTTACTTTTATACTTTTAAGTAGTTTTGAAACCAGTACTTTTTTACTTTTACTTGAGTAAAAAGCTAGAGTTGATACTTCTACTTCTACAGAAGTAATTTTAAATCCCAGTATCTATACTTCTACTTGAGTAATGAATGTGAATACTTTTGACACCACTGCATAAACATAATAGTAAACATGTTAAGTGAATTTCCTAACTACTGTCTGAACTTCACATGACAGTTAATAAATAAATGTAAAAAATTAGATATAATTTTTTTTTTAAACTTACTGCTTTCCAGCCAGTAACATCTAAAATAAAGTGCAAAAAACAGAGAATCTGCTTTAACCAACTCGTTCTGGGAATTCAAACTCAGTGAACACTAAATAAACTAGTATCTGTTCTTATTAAATCTTTTAGATGTAAAAAAAAAAAGGAACAACTCTTGGAACAATAATGTAAACATTATAGTCAGTCAGTCACAGCAAGATGCAGAGCCTTGTGAACAGACTCCAACACCTCAGGTTGCCAGGTTAGGATAAGGGAGTGTGCATAACAGTCACCTGACAGCACCTGAAATGGTTTTAAGCTGCTCTAGCACCCTGGCAATCCTTTGGATCCCCATCTTGTTGGACATTCAGTGATGAGGCTGTGTCCAGAAAGTTTGAGATCCCTCTTCAGTCATTGCTGCCTTCTTCCAACTGTGGGAGAGACACTGCCATCCTTTAGTACATGTCCTGTAATACAAAATAAAAAATAAATACACACATTCACATCCTCCACTCTCACTTGTGCAAAAATTGAGGACCTGAAAAATCTTGTTAGTTAAAAACAATGTAGAGGTTTTAGCTTTTCCCAGTTTATCAATGTTAAGAGAATGCAAAACGTGATAACTAAATAGCTTCACATTACTGAACATAATAATTAACATTTTTATTTAAAACGGACAATAAGGATAATATAATAGTCGTGACATCACGACCAGGTTTGGTAATACACGTAATGAGAAAATGCATCACCTCATCTAAATAGCTATGCTAAAGCTAAGATAACAACACCACCACCACTAGTTTTTAAAAAATCAGCTTGCGCAAAACGTGTGTTTTACTGGTTCTGTATTAATTCATATCACTAACGACACAACTGTTTTTTTTAAATCAGATAATTAATGAGCTTTTTCACGAAGAACTTTAGCTTGCAGAGCTAGCTGCTAACAGGGCACCGTCAACAACAGTCCTGATCACATGACCAGCTCGTGCTCTGTTTATCTTCCGCTGTCTCCGTGTTTCAGCCTCTAAGATCAGATACACGTTTAAATGGGCTAACTTACCTGAATTTATAACTTTTATGACTTGTGTCGAGCCTTAAGCAACTGTGTTGGAGTGCACGGTCTCCTCCTCTCTGCTCTGCTCTGTTTTGCTCCGCTCAGCTGCGCGCGGCCAGAGCGACTCACTCCCAAGTCACGTGACCAGTCAAATCGCAGCCTGTGCGATTAGTGAATCGCGTTTTAACATATCGCAAGATAATCGCAAATGCGATTAATCGTGCAGCCTTAGTGCAGACCCACATTTCAGAACTCTCTGTAAAACTTCTGAGGTAAACTCATTCAGTTTGCACCATTTTCCATATTTCTGACTAACTTTTATTGGTTGATTTCATGTGCTGCAGTGAGTACCTTTAATATCCTCATCAGATGGACACTCAAGGCTGCAGGAAAAGAAAACTGTCTGCCTGAAGAAAATCAACAATCAAGCTTATCTGAATCTGACTCCCCAAACAGCCTTGGAAAGGGGTTGACTATCAAATTTCTCCTGGGTCATGAGTACTAAACACCGGTGTATAATACGCTCTGGTGTATAATACGCTTTGGCCAATATTTGGAAATAAATCAGAAAAATCGGTAGATAATACGCTTCGGTGTATAATACGCGCTGCCGTGACAGTCTTTTTTATGGCCACTAGATGGCGCCAGGATACGCCTCCAGGTACAGTCTGCAGGTAAACAGACTACAGGGTGCATTAGCGCCCATAGCGGCCGAAACTGGTACTGCACCATTTTTAGGCCAAAATGAAAAACAGCGAATCAGAGCCAAAAATGGGTCTAAAAATATGGGAAAAAATCTGTAGATAATACGCTTCGGTGTATAATACGCAGGACATTCAAATGAGCAATAAAAGTGCGTATTATACACCGGTGTTTACGGTAACCGAGGACAACAACTGCATCTATCGCACCCCCTCCCAGGAGAACTTTCTGTGAGCCCTTATCAGAAATGCTGGCTGGAAACATCACAGAACTGTGGCTGATCTGAAAAAGGCTCATGGACTAAATCTCACCGCCTGGACCTCAAATGCATATGTAAATTGTCTTAACTGTGCTTGCTGGTAGAGTTTTTTGATGTCTCAAATCGTGTCCTAATAGACAAGATGTGAAAGCTCTATTTTGTAATACCACTATCTACCCTCATGGTTCTTCTCCCTTTTCATATCTAAGATTATCATTCTGAGAAGGAATGAGATGGCCGCGCTGATAATCAGCTGCAGCACCCTACACTTAGTCCATCTTTTGGACGACTGTGCATACATGTTCCCGTTGTACCTCGGTGCAATGACAATAAAGCTTAGTCTGAATCTGAAATAAGTAAAAAAAGAAAAAGAAAAGACAATCCGTTTTTAACTTCATAATTTCTGTGCATTTTATTCTATTTTTTTTTTAGTTTACTTCGTTCTGATGACATTAAAATGTTTAATTTATTACAGAGTTCAGTCAAATGTAACAAACTGAGCTTCACATGCAGTTTTTGACCACTGGGCCTGTTTTCTTGTACCTGGAGCACAGAAGGTACATCCTGAAATACTTCCTGAATTTCTGGTCTCTGACACCGTAAATGATCGGGCTCAGGAACCGAGGCAGCATGTAGACAATCAGGTAGTTTGCAAACCTGATCTCAGTGGTCTGACCCGGAAAGATGATGTGCAGAATGACCTCCACGCTCGGGGAGATGTAGGAGAGCATGCACATGGCCAGTTGGACTCCGTGAAGCAGGATGGTGTTTCGGGCTTTCTTGGCCGACGTTCTTTCTGTGGCGAGGGCCCTGGCTGCGAACAGGATCCTCAGATAGGTGAAGACCAGAGTCAGAAAGACGCAGGAGAAGTAGATGATGTCGAAGGCTTTCCTTTTTTCAGCCAGGATCACGTTTTTGAACACGTTCTGACGCATGCAGAACACCGACTCGTGGAAGAAGCTCAGCGGTTCGGTTGCCAGCGTCACGAACAGATCTGTTATGTCGGGAGCTACGCAGATGAACCAAATCAACCCGATCGCCATGTAGGTCCTCCTCACCGTGCAAATCTGGGAGTACCGCAAGGGCTTACAAACGGCGATGTAGCGCTCTATGGCCATGCTAGCTAAGTTAACGGGAGTGTTCCTGGTGGTGAACACCGCCACCAGGACGAAGAAGCAGCAGAAGGAGACGTTGATCGTGTAGAAAATGTAGCTGAGGATGAAGAGAGTGATGGTCACCGTCAGTTGGACGCCGTCGTTTATCACCATGTGGATGAAGAGGATGTAACGAGGATCATCGTAAAAGATCTGTTGGAGGACAAACGAAGAAGACGGGGGGTGTTAGGAGTGAAGAATAGGCATTCTTTGGAGGATTGCACGTCACCCGACACCTTTTAGGCCAGAGTTTTGGTTTAAGATCATCTCGTGTTCAGATATGATAGAGTTACAGAACAGCCCTGTTGGTCCTTGAACACAACACGATGTGTGATCTCCTGCAGCCATATCTAACATGATCCGTTAGTGCTCGGAGTATGTGTTGAGAATGACTGTCGGCTACTACCATACCCAACTTTAGCTAAATATTTGTAAACTTCCTTGAGGTGTAGACATTTTTACGAGAACACTAATCTCACATGATCAGAGAGCGCTCAAAGTACAAGTTATTGATCAGTCTAAGCTACTACCACTTCAAACTTTAGCTCAATGTCTGTTAATCTGACTGAGTTTTGTGATTAAATGTACTTTGCTGTGGCAGTCATCTTTAATCAAGCTCACTACAAAAGGTAATTAGTTGTAGACGTACGTCCAATGATGACGATCTGAAAGTTTCAGTAGTTCTGTCACAATAACAAATCTTGCTGGGCGATTAATTGTCTCTGAAATTATTGCGATAAACGATAATATTGTTTGAAATTTGAGAATAATTATTAAATATTGTCAAATTTAAGTTGAAATGTTGATTTGTTTTGAGTGTAGTGCCATTATTGACCACCGGATGGCAGTATAAGACTGTTTGAACTGAAGGATGGATAGTAAGGGAGCGAGCAGCGTGTCTCTTTTAGAAAAAAACGGGAAGTAGGCTCCTTGATGTGACATGGCCTGTCTCTCTTTGGTTCTCAAAATGGTGGATGCTCGGTGTGGTTTGAGCTCTTTAGCATTTGTCACACAAAGCTTTTAATAAAAATCAGTAAACAAGTTCTTAGCTTCTTTTTGCAGAGACAAACTTTTTTCACAAAGGCACGGGTTTCATCCGTGAATTTTGGAGCTTCGACAAGACAGAGTTTTTTTCCCTAGGTCGGCCTGTTAGCTTAGCTTCTCAGTTTAGCTGCTTTTAATAATCTAAAAACGTGATTTTGGACGGTTAAAACAGATTTTAAAGAAAAAAGAGAAAGGGGGAGGTCAGTGAAGAACACCGGAGTTGAAAGTGTCTTCAGTAGAAAGAGAGAGACACAAAGAAACGATAAAGCCGATAAATGAAAATGAGGTTGATAATTTTCATTTATCATGCAATTAATTGATTTATTGTTTATTGCATCAGGTCTAAGTTTCACTGTAATCTGTTTAGTGGTTCATGAGTTATTTTGCTAACAGGCCGACAAACAAACACTTGCACCCACACTCATACATGAGCATCATTTCTCTGCCTTCACTTTTAGTGACAGAGTGCTGGCAGCAGCGATATCTTTATTAAGATAATAACTAATCATTCTTTATGTTTTGATGTGATGATTGTTGTGCATGAACTAACCAGGCCTCCAGTGAAGCTCGTCTGATTTGTTCAGTCTTAAAGACATTTATAAATCAAAAAGTTAAATGTTTTCTTCACTTTAACAGACTAACAACGGGTTTGGAAGACTGAATACATGAAGTTCAACATAATACGAATGAAGGATACTACATGTATAGCACAATAGAAGCCATATGTTTTATTTTTATTTTTTATTTTTGAGCAGATGTGTGTTTTTGTGAGTACCTGGTGTCTGAAAAAAGTGACGACCAAAGTGCTGCTGATGTACGTGAGGATGAGCCAGACCACAACCAAGATCAGGTTCTTCACAAACGCCATGGCGAACGTGTCTCTGACGAGCACGAGCTGATCAGAAAGAGACGAACATGAAAACAGACAGAAGCTTCAACAAAACACAGTTTCTGACGACCACAGACACGTTGTGTCCCCCCGATGGTTCTGCTGAGGTGAAGCAGTGACAACTGAAGCACACGGGGCCTAATGGATGAAGAAAATTAAATCATCCATCCATCCATCCATCCAACCACCCATCCATCATCCATCCATCCATTTTTACCCTCTTCTTCAGTTTAGATTTATTTGTCTGTGTGTAACTTCAACACAAGGTCAACAATGAAATGAAATGCTTAGGACAAGAAGAACCATCTTGACTCAGCAGCAGAAAAATAACCCAACAACAACCAAACAAACAAAAACACAACACCAATAAATATCAAATCATGCAGCAAAAATACAGTGGGGAAAAAAGTATTTAGTCAGTCACCAATTGTGCAAGTTCTCCCACTTAAAAAGATGAGAGAGGCCTGTAATTGACATCATGGGTAGACCTAAACTATGAGAGACAAAATGAGAAAAAAAATTCTGAAAATCACATTGTCTGATTTTTAAAGAATTTATTTGCAAATAAGGGTGGAAAATAAGTATTTGATCACCTACAAACAAGCAAGATGAACATCACTGCTTTAGAGGAGATCTGCGTGGAAGAATGGACCAACATTCCAGCAATGGTGTGTGCCAGAAGATTTACAGAAACCGTTTGACCTCTGTCATTGCCAACAAAGGAAATAGTACAAAGAATTGAGATCAACTTTTGTAGGTGACCAAATACTTATTTTCCACCCTTATTTGCAAATAAATTCTTTAAAAATCAGACAATGTGATTTTTGGAATTTTTCTTCTTCGCATTTTGTCTCTCATAGTTGACATCTACCTATGATGTCAATTACAGACCTCTCTCATTTTTTTAAGTGGGAGAACTTGCACAATTGGTGACTGCCTAAATGCTCCCCCCTCCCCACTGTACATAAAAAAACATGCTAAAAAATACTACTAACATTACATAACAAAAAGAAAAACAACTATTAAAAGATACTACTAAATACTAAAAAACAAGGCTCCAAAGTTGAAAAAGAAAAACATGTGCAGTGTGATTGGGTTAAGTCTCTAGTCCATCACAGGGACACATAGAGACAAGCAAGACAAGCAACCATTAACTCTCTGTGAATGTCTCACATTTCAGAATTACCAATCAGTCTAGCATGCATGTTTTTGATCTGTGGGAGGAAACCAAAGTACCCGGAGAAAACCCACACATGCACGGAGAGAACATGCAAACTCCACCCAAAAAGGCCCCCCAGGTTGGGGTTTGGTTCGCCGACCTTCCTGCTGAGAGGCAACAGCTCCACTCTACCCACTGCGCCACCGTGAAGACCAATTAAATGATCTAAATAATTTCTTCCTGTGAAAGTTGCAGCTGTCTGCTTCTAGCTTCAAATGACGTTTTCCAAAAATTTAACCCCTCAACTCACAAAAGAGAAGTCAAAAAGACCGTAAATATCTGCGCTAAACAGAAAAGGGCACAGTGGTGTAGTCTACATGATACTCAGGTATATGGATTATACCCACTAGAAAAGCTTAAGAATTTCAGTATACAGTACCCACTTAAAAGTACCCAATAATACATGACATCATTAGGCACGTGTCACTGATAACATTAAACGTCAGTTAAATAATGATAATAATAATGTCACATTTTTGTCATCTGTGTATGTTTCCATACAAGACGAAATTTGACTCTGCATTTAACCCAATCACCACCAGGTGGGGCAGTGGGCAGCTATAGAAAGCGCGCCGGGGAGCAATTGGGATGAGGTGTGCTGCTCATACACTCCACAAGTTATGCTGTGACTGGGGTTTGAACCTGGGTCCTTTGGGTCCCAAGTCGGTTCCCCTGCCACTACACCATCTTGGCCCCATAAACACTTCCGTAACAATCTATCGGTATGCAGCGCTTTGCTTTGATACTGTATTATAAATCTATAACATACAAAGCCAACATTTGTACAAAGTTTGTTCATTTATTCAAATATAAGCATAAGAGAAATCTGGAAACGTTCAATATGCTTAAAAATCAAAATAAATTGACAATTACATTGTTACAGTGTACCATACTTTGGTTTCTAAGCACAGTATACCCACTACAAAAATGTAGACTACGCCACTAACACAAACAGATTTAACCACAAATACACCTTTTTTAAATAATTTATGACAAATATAGTTCTATTAAATGTTTTAGTCTAGGTTCAGCACTGAAGCTCCTCTCCAGACCTCCACTTTCATGACCCATGGTGGAGTTCCAGCTCCACCTTTTGGGAACAAGCAGCTTAAAATCAAACCTTTTACAACCACGAAACACTTAAATAAACACGACGTGTCAGTTTGAAGGTAAATGTTGACATTTTGGTCTCATAAATAATGAGAATATATGAGTCTGTAGCCAGAAATTACAAAAATAATATTCTTTCTAAGCTTTTCGCATGCTTCTTGTCGGTGACCTCTGACTTTGTTTTAAATAATTTTCTAAAAACCAAAACTCAAGCTCTTCTTTTGTTCTCTCATCACAAAGTTCACACATCACTTCACATTTATAGACACAAGTTTCTCTTACGGAGTTAAAAAAATAAATAAAACTAAACAAACAAGACAGTTCAGTTATACCTTTTCTTTGAGTTCATAAATACAAATATCTTTTCATGGCACGTTTGTAAATTACTCATTTTATTGGATTACAGAGTCTATATAAATCCTTTTTCCTTTCAGATGCGACAGTTTTCCTCCTTTAGTCTTGATGTAATTCAATCGTCAAATACATTTAGGTTATTATGAAATAGGTTTGTAGGCTCAATCATCCAGACTGATGAAGTTTTCCGGATGGAAGACGAAACTTTTCTCCCTTAAAGAAACTAGTCCAGATGAAACGATTTAACCTTTTTTGTGTTTTTATGAAATGCTGTTTTCTCAAAGGAAATAAAACATTTAAACATAATTACATAATTTATCTTTAGTGATGTTACATTTTCATCAAACCTGTAAAAGGGACGTGGCGTTTCCTCTGAGAGCCTCTGATGAGCTCATGTTTCCCCACGACCTGAGAAAACAAAAGCAGAATAAAAAGAAACTAAATTAAAGCTGTTTTTATCAGTTACCTTGAGTTTAATATGATCAGTTTAATCATTTTATATTAAAAAATACAAATATACATTGTAAAAACAACTCTTAAAAGTGGTACATTACGCTAATTAAAAAAAAATAAAAAATCAACACTCCAACCAGATAATTGTGATTTTAGTGTTAAAATGTGCAAAACTATGCACATTTCCACCTAATCCTGAACTAAAAGCTTTGCCCAAATTCCTGCAATATAACCTGTAATATAATGTTTTATAAAACAAAACATATTCTACAAAATTTTGGGTTTAAATTAGATTTACATGTAAAAACCTGAAGGAATATTTGTTGAGATAAAAACAAACGGGTGTTTGGGTTCTTACCTGACTTCAGGTGAGACACTGACTGTGGAGCGCTGCAGGTGAGTCTTTATAAACTCAACAGTGTTTTCACAGATGGATGATGAAGATGATGATGACAGCCTTCAGCTGTTTTAATGATGATATGTATGAATAATACAAGATGTTAATGAACTGTTTATCTTAGAGTTTCTGTATTTACACTAAAACACAAATTCAGTTCTTGTCATTTTCAACTTTAGTGCTTTTACAAAAAAATATTGTATTTAAGAAAAACACGTGTAAAGCTAATTGTCTGTTTTATATGAAGTTAATATGTTATTCAAGAGTATAGCTCTAAATATTTGTGATGCACACAGTGAAACCTGCAGAACCACAGGTTCTGGATCAGTTAATGGACGTCAGACCCTGAGCTGATCTCTAATCCCAGTCAAACCAGTGTTGAGTCACATCTTTGAGGTTATTTATTTAAGATTAGGATGCAGGTTGCTGTGCACAGAGGCAGGAAACAAATTAAGGTAAATTTTAAAAAAACTTTATTTTATGGCAACAGGCAGGACTTTACAGGAAACCAGATGATTGGAGGAGGAGAGAATATGTTACTGGTGAATATTTAGATGTTATTAAAAGATTAAAAGTGGGAGTGGTGGCGCAGAGGTAGAAGGTGGGCATGTGATCAGAAGATCGCCGGTTCAACTCCTGGTATTGACAACATCAAAATGTGGGTGGGATAGGTGAAACACTCACACCTGCCTCCACCCTTATTTGCCCCATTTTGGACCATTGAGCAAGGCCCTTAACCCCCACCCTCTGCTCCTCCGGGCACCCTGGATATCAGCTCTCTGCTCCACACAGAGGGCTGTGGTAGCTCGGTGGTCTGTGGTGTCAGGAAGGACAATCTCCAAGTCTTCGTGCAACTAAGTTCTCTGTGGCGACCCTGAAGAAGGGAGCAGCAGCCAGAAGAAAGAAAGGAAATATTAAAAGTCTTAACATGTTTCTGAAGTGGTTGGAGTGGAGATGTCTGAGGAGGAGGAGGTGAGGATGATGAGGACAGTGAAGAGTGAAAAGACAGAGTCCTGAACATCTTCACTCTTTTTATTTTTGTGCTTTAATAACAAACTTATTGTACCGTATTTTTCGGCCTATAAGTCGCAGTTTAAAAAAAACCAACTAATTTTCATGTCCTGCCACTTATAAGGTGAAGCGACATATTTAGGGATTTTTTCCCATATTTTTAGACCAATTTTTGGCTGAGATATGACTGTTTCCATTTATTCTGACGAAAAAAATGGAGCAGTACCACTTTCGGCTGCTAGGATCCACCGACCGTTTCCAGCTCATGTGTCCGACAACAGCCTCCTTTGCTCGGACTCACTCTGCCGCAGCCCGGCCTCCTGCTCTCTGGAGCTCTGAACTACTGTTACATCAGTGTTTGTTAGCAAAATAGCTCATGAACCACAGGACAGATTTTGATGAAACTTACAGAAAGTAATCACTGGATGGACATTTCCAACTGATTAGCTTTAGGAGATGTTTGAGCGAAAATTCGATTTATTTATAATTTATTTTCGCAGCGCACGCGACCGTTTGGAAGACCGTCAAAGCAAAACAATTTAAATCCAGCAGATTTGACCATTACGTGCATTTATTAAGGAAAAGTTAAGCTCAGAAACACTTTTACTATAATGTCAGCAAACAAATATATATTTTTTAGGTGTTTATCTTGTTAAATTTTAAAGAAATGAAGCGTATCCACTTGCTGCGCGTGCACGCTTCGCAGCACGCGAAATAGTAAAACTATTTTTTTTAATTCAGCTGATTTGACCATTACGTGCATTCATTAAGGAAAAGTTCAGCTCAGACACATCTTTGCTATAATTTTTCAGCAAACAAATAATTTTTTTAAAGTGTTAATTTTGTTAAAGTCCTACCGTGCACGCTCCTGTGGCCATTTGCGGTGACGCGTAACATACGCAACGCGTCAGTGGTGACGCATAATAGATGCGACGTATGCGGAGGTGCGACACGTTTATGGATTTTTCCACTTTATTGGACATAATTGGACTAATGCGACATATAGGGCAGAGCGACATAAAGGGCGGAAAGTACGGTAGTTATTTCATCACACTGTTCATGATACCAGCAAAATCTGCTGAGTAAAAATATTTTATATGAAAACAACATTCACGCGGTCACCAAATCCAAATTCTTTAATTATCCATCAGTAAAGGAAAAGAAGCAAAGGAAACTCAAATAAAAAAGCTTGTGTGTGGCAAAACTGTATAACAGGAAGCGCTCAAACAAATTCATAAAAGAATGAGAACATGTAAAGTTTGTTGCTTTAATCTTACAAATGGAGCTGTTTCAAATCACCGTAATTTCTGGAATATAAGCTGCTACATTTTTTTACATGCTTTGAACCTCACAGCTTATACAATGCTGCAGCTAATTTATGGATTTTTTTTATTTATTATTTTTGACGGGCTAACGAGCTTCCTGTCACAAAAAAAACATTTAGCTTTGTCACACCTGGGCGCTCACGTAGCTGCCCAGTACACGTCTCTTTTGGGGGGTGGGTCCTCATGAGACTACCTGAATAAACAAAAGGTTTTTATATTTTTAATTTGACTAACGAAATTACCGATCAGGTCACAGTCAAACCAACGAAACTGGGAGGGGAGAAGAGAATGGGGAGGTCATGCACAGAGCATGTGAGTGTCACATGCTCGCAGAGCAACTTTTGTTTTGTGGAGCAGGAGCACAGCTTGTGCAGGAGGAAGATGAAGTTAGTGATCAATGACTTCCAGTTCTTTTTTAACCAGCCGTGTTTCCGGCACTGTTCAGATAAAAACATTTACTGTACGTATTTGTGTATGTTACCGGTTATTGTAGCTTTCTGTGGCCTGTTGTGGGTAACTGTCGGTCACATGGCTTCAGGGAGGGATTATGGGTCAAATTTATGTTCATTGTTAATCGTTTCATTTAGCTGATTAGCATTGTTCTTTTAGTGATTACTGTAGACTGTTCTTAGCCTAGTTTATGTTTACTATGTGTTAGCTTCTGTTAGGCCATTCAGTAGAGTAATCATGAGTGAGGGAGGTGGTTGTCATGAAGACGTGTGGGGGTCACTGTGTGTGTGAGTGTTAGTCAGTAAAATAAAGTCTATGAAGCGTAGGGCCCGCCCATTCAGGTATCCAGCCACCCCAAGACAGATTACAACACTGTAAATAAATTGGACCTGTGCAATGTATTGACTCAAGACAACCAGCAGACGGTGCTGGAGGTGATTGAACTGGACTTTTATGCCTCTTTTCCACCGCTCGGCTCGGCTCGGGTTGGATCGGCTCAGGTCGGCTCAGTTCGGGTCGGGTCACATCTATGTTCTGTTTCCACAGCTTTTTTGTACCCCTTCTGTGGGCGGGGTCCAGAATCCTACTCGTCTTACCACATGGTGGCAGTAGTGTTCCTCAAGCTATTTACTACAGTACTAGCCACCACTAGAAGAAGAACACAATAAAGACTTTGTTTCACATATTATCAATTCTATCAAAAACCACAAAGCTGATATTTTTCAAAAAAATCTAGTGTGATCACAACATGTTCATATACGAAATGTATCCTGTTGGAGTTATTTGAAATAAAATTCAATGTTTTATAGACATAAATGTGTCAACCTACGTCCATTATTTTCTACTTTGTTTCACATATTATCAATTCTATCAAAAACCACAAAGCTGATATTTTTCAAAAAAATCTAGTGTGATCACAACATGTTCATATACGAAATGTATCCTGTTGGAGTTATTTGAAATAAAATTCAATGTTTTATAGACATAAATGTGTCAACCTACGTCCATTATTTTCTACTTTGTTTCACATATTATCAATTCTATCAAAAACCACAAAGCTGATATTTTTCAAAAAAATCTAGTGTGATCACAACATGTTCATATACGAAATGTATCCTGTTGGAGTTATTTGAAATAAAATTCAATGTTTTATAGACATAAATGTGTCAACCTACGTCCATTATTTTCTACTTTGTTTCACATATTATCAATTCTATCAAAAACCACAAAGCTGATATTTTTCAAAAAAATCTAGTGTGATCACAACATGTTCATATACGAAATGTATCCTGTTGGAGTTATTTGAAATAAAATTCGAATTTTTATAATTTATTTTCGTTGTGCAAACACAGGTTTTGGAAAAAGTCAAAGCGAAACTACTTTAAATGCAGCACATTTGACCATACGTGACAATATTAAAGCGTGGTTAAGCTCAGGAGCCCTCGTACTATTAAAGTCAGCTATGAAATATATTTTATATCTGTTCATTGAGCTACATTTAAAGACATAAAGCCGCCCGCGCGCCGCGTGTTGCTCGTGGCGAACCTATTTTTTTAAAATCCTGCAGTTTTGAGCAGTACGTGATTTTATTAAGGACACGTTCAGCTGAAGACCCATCTTTGCTATAAATTTAAAAAATAATAATTGTTTTTACCGTGTTTATCATGTAAAAGTCCTGCAGTGATCGCGTCCCTCGCTTCCGTAAAAACAGCTCTCGTCTCCTCCTCCCTCCTTCCGGAGCGGGTGAGCTCGCCTCAGTACCCCTCTGAAAGCAGCCCGAAAATCTCAGGAAATCTCGCGCGGCTTAGCACGGAATATCCGGTGGAAAAGGATGAAAGGGGGTCTCTGCGACGCACATATGACGTAACATCCGACCCGAGCCGACCGGTGGAAAAGGGGCATTAGAGGCGGTAAAGAAGACAAACTGGTTTTCCAACTGCTAATAATAATAATAATAATAATAATTGTCTAATCTTGTCATCTGCGTATGTTTCCCATACACAGACGAAATTCGTCTCTGCATTTAACCCAACCACCTACCAGGTGGTGCAGTGAGCAGCCATAGAAGGCGCTCGGGGAGCTGGAGAAATAGGTGTGCACTCATAGACACCCCAAGATGTGTAGTGGCCGGGACGCGAACCCGCGTCCTTCGGGTCCCAAGTCAAACGCCCTAACCACTACACCATCTTAATAATATCACACGAAGGAGAAGAAGACTGTGATAAGGTGATATGACAAGGAAATATGCCAAAAAAGAGGGATTATTTGCTCAACAGTCTGAAAAGATGAACCTGTTCAATGCATTTTTACTACAGAGGCAGAACATCTGCTTTTTGAGTCCAATGATTTTTTGAAAAGATGGATTTTCCTGTTATTTTTTTAATTTGCACGTCAGGTTTGTTCAACAAAAGAGTGGAAATGTTAAAAATGTTCAGTATTTTTTTAAAAAACGTTTTCACCTCTCTGCATGAGATTTTCATGTACAGTTGCCTTCTCTGGTGTTACTGTGTTTCAAGGACAATAATTAATGCTGTGCTAGTTTCTGAGATTTATGCAAAAATTGCTTATGCAAACTTGAGCACAATTTCTCAGCATTTTCTGGTGACTACGTGTCACTGTTTAAGTTACTTATTTTGTAATAATAAACATCGTTATTTCATATGCAATGTTACGTAAACGTTTATATATTTATATAATATAAAACGACAATTTACTGGGCCCCCCCAAAATATTCTCCCCCTTCCCCACAGCTAAATTCTTCTGCAGCTGGGTCTGGCTGCCACTCATGTTACAACGTGAACACCTGCAGTTTGTACACAAGCACGGCTTACAGGTAGTCCTTGACTTAAGACGGCCTCGACTTACAACGGCCTCGACTTACAACGTTTCAGGGTTACGTCACACATC
>JBBPBX010013567.1:25693-37241 GCA_038048925.1 Garcialebias charrua
AAAAAAAAAAACTCAGGAGAACCTGTCTGCTGGGTTCAGGAAGTCCTAGGGATGGGGGTTCTGGAAGTCCTGGAGATGCGGGTTCAGGAAGGCCCACTGCTGCAGGTTCTGGAAGGCCCACTGCTGTAGGTTCTGGAAGGCCCACTACTGCAGGTTCTGGAAAGCCCACTGCTGCAGGTTCTGGAAGGCCCACTGCTGCAGGTTCTGGACCTCCTGCTGTAGGTTCTGGACCTCCTGCTGCAGGTTCTGGACCTCCTGCTGCAGGTTCTGGATCTCCTGCTGCAGGTTCTGGATCTCTTGCTGTGGGTGCTGGACTACCTGCAGACACTGGGGACACAGGGGACACAGGAAACACTGCAGTTTCTGCAATAGATGAGTCTCTAACTGCAGGAGGCTGGAGGCTTGTGGCTACAGGATGAGAGTTTGGTGCAGCAGGCTTTAGAGCCCTTATCTCACTCAAAAGCCCTTTATAAAAAGGAAGCTGGGCCAGACCAGGTTGAGAAAACACAAGGCTTTCTGCAGAGGAAAGCAAAAGGTTAATACAGTCTGGATTGTCCATGGCAGAGGTCAGCAAACGTAATAAGGTTTGATTTATTGAAGCAAAGTCACTGGTCTGGAGCTGGGACGAGTGGGACCCAGTCTCGCCGAACTGAGCAGGAACAGCTGTACATGTCGGAGGTGTGGGGTCGAGCTTCGTCCTCACCGGAATCCTGGGAGGTGAGGCAACGGGGACCGCGCCCACAGTGACACTGGAGCTGGACACAGGGGACTCAGTCTCGCCGGACCGAGCGGGAACCACTGGACGGACCGGAGGTGTGGTGGGCCCTCTCCGGGTCTTCTTTTTGCCCCTCTTGTGGCGACATTGTGAGTGGACCACGGGGGCTCGTCCTCTGACTCTGTGTCCTCACCCGACGTCCACCAGGAGTAAGTCGGCACGGGAGCTGAGGAAAAACCGGACCTGGACATTGTGTGACTACCTTTAGTCTCTCTAACCCGTCTCTCCTCCTCCTGGCTATGCTCCGGCAATTCCAGGACGGGTACGGTCCAATAGGTGCCACATCAGACCGTGGATCTCCTCATCTTGGGGAAGTAATAAATGACAGAGCCTGACAATAAACACAGACCAGGGCAGGGGAACTAACTAAAACATGAATATTAAACTGGGGCCGAACAGGGAATCAAACTAAACAGGAATGAACTAATCTGGAGCAGGACAGGGAAATAAACTAAACCTGAATGAACTAAAATGGAGCAGGGCTGGTTGAAAGGGAAACAACACAAGGAAAGTCCAGGAGAGGGAGCCAAACTCACAGTGAGAACAAAGAGCTGACTAAACAAACAGAACACAGAAACACAACAGACAACCAAGGGATAGACTCCAACAACTCCAAATGCACTTGTTATATACTTCTAGTTCATACTTTAGTTTATTACAGTATACTTAAAGTATCCCACTAGTACACCTTTTCATATACTCCTAATGCACTTGCTATTTACTTCTAGTTTACAGTTTAGTTGATCATTTAAGTTAAATTTTTGAATTTCTAAAACTAATACCATGTTATCATTGTAATTGTTAGGTTACACTTTTAAGTTTGCTTAACAATACTTATACGTACAATACGTTTACAGCTCGTACAGAACTCTGCCGCACGCTTTTTGACCAACACACGAAAAAATGAACACATCACTCCTGTCCTGTCCTCTCTACACTGGCTCCCGGTTCAGTTCAGGATACAGTTCAAGCTGCTCCTGTTTGTTTTCAAAGCTCTGAATGGACTTGCTCCTCTGTACATCTCAGAACTTTTGAAAGCCCATCAGCCCGGCAGAGATTTACGATCTGCCAGTCAACACCTGCTGGAGGTGCCTCGCTCAAGGTACAAACAATGGGGAGACCGGTCATTTTCTGTTGCCGGCCCAAAAGCCTGGAACAGCCTCCCCCTTGAGCTGCGTGCCACCTCTGATCTGACTCTGTTCAAAACCAGACTGAAGACCCACTTGTTCAAAAAAGCTTTCAGTGTGTAACTTTTATTACTTTTGGTATTTTAATATGTAGCATTTTTTTTATTTCCATTGCCTTTTTATTTCCACTTGTTCAAATAAGCTTCCAGTGTCAGAGTCAGAGTCAGAGTCAGAGTCAGAGAGTCTTTATTGTCATTTGCACCGCATGTGGTACATGAGATGAAAACGAGATTATGTACACGAGGTCCCAGTTACATCCAACAACAAATGAAAGAGAAAAACAGTAATAACATCTAGAACTAACTAAGAAAAGCATCAACTAGTAATACACTAAGCCTAATATAGTGGGAATAAACAGCAGCACGAACATGAGTCTTGCATGAGCAGACTCATGAATGAGCAGTGTGTAACTTTTATTACTTTTGGTATTTTAATATGTAACATTTTTTATTTCCATTGCCTTTTTATTTCCACTTGTTCAAAAAAGCTTTCAGTGTGTAACTTTTATTACTTGTGTTATTTTAGTGTTATTTTAGTATGTAGCATTTTTTATTTCCATTGCCTTCTTTTATTGCTGTTGTTTCTTATTCTATTTTCACTGATTTATTGTTCCAGTTTATTCATCTTTTTATCCTGTTAAGCACCTTGGTCAATGCAAGGCATTGTAGGAAGGTGCTATACAAATAAAGTTTATTATTATTATTATTATTACTTGCACAATCCTATTTATATGCTAAAATTATTTTTAAAGTATTCTGAAAGATGTGTTTACAAAGTCATAAAACAAGGTCTTGAGAACTTCAATATTTTTATATAAAATTAAGGTGCAGCTCAAAAACAGTTTATAAAAACAGTCTACAAAACAGCAGCGTTTAAAATGAATCCCTTCCAAGTTTTAAAAATTGAAAGGAAAAGGTGCACATTTGCATTTCAAGGTGTAAACATAAAGTCCAGAACACAATGTAAAAATGTGTGCATTTGCTTAAACAAAGCAAAAATAGTGTCTCCAACTGGAAACTGAAGTCTTTCCTTTTCAGAAGGCATCTTCACATCTTTGGGGGGGATAAGAAAAAAAACTTCACCGGTAGTTGTTTATGTTGTTGCATTTTTTTTCTTATGACTCTTCGCACATCTTGCATGGTGGTGTCAGGGAACTTTGCCTTGGTGTAGACTGAATGAAAAAAAAAAACAAAATAGACCTTTTACCAGTTGACGTCATCACGCAAAGCTCGCCTGAAACGAGCGTTCTGATTGGACGGCAAAAAGCCCTAACCGGATGCAGGGGCTCGGGAAGGGGCCGAGGAGCTTCGTAATGATAGCGAGTTGTAATTTAGAAGCTTGTTTTCTTAAAATATTGAACAACCACTGGTCAAAATGCCTGAACATTGTGCCGCGGATACTAGAGGAGGTGACTGTGTTCGCTGATGGAAAATGGGGAACTCCTTCAGGCTTTTTGCGAATGTCCAGCAGGGTGAGCCGTTGTGTGTCGTTGTCAACAACCTGTATTATCCAAGCGTCAGAAATAAATGTTTTAAATGTCTCACGCCAATACTTCTGATATTTAGACTGGTTTGGTTATTGTTACAGGTTTAACATCTTCTCTTAGCTTCTATAACTAGCACCATGTCTTAAGAGCTGTCAGCACAGTATGTAAACAAAAACATGACGTTTGAGTCACACAAATGTTCACAGCGTCCTTATTTCTTATTTGATTTCTGTAAACTATGTCTTAAATACAACCTGAGACAATTGGTGATGTTATGTGAAAAATAATAACTATCCCAAGAGATCAAAAAGGCGTTCAATTCAAGATCAACTGGACTTTATTTGTAACAGAAGACGTTTCGCTTCTCATCCGAAAAGCTTTATCAATTCAATGAACCAGACTGTGTGTGCAGACACAGCTATTGACATCAATTCAAGATCAACTGGACTTTATTTGTAACAGAAGACTTTTCGCTTCTCATCCGAAAAGCGAAACGTCTTCTGTTACAAATAAAGTCCAGTTGATCTTGAATTGAACGCCTTTTTGATTTATCATGTCCTGGACGACTGAGAATCTTCACCAGCATATCCCAAGAGATACATTTATTAGCTTTCCTGGGAAATTTAATTATCTTTGAGAACGTATTTACTTTTGACACACTGTTTATAGAGCTTACACTTTATTAGACGTAAAATGTGTGAAAATCTTAAATATATTAAAAACAATATATTTTACATGTGAATTCCATAATGACACACACAATATGGTTATATATTGTGTTTGCAGACGAGGTGGCTGCAACCATGCAGGAAATACATTCTAAACCAACCTGCACCCAGTTGCCAAGATGGTCTAGTGGCAGGGCTTTTGACTACGGATCCGAAGGACGCGGGTTCGCGCCCCGGCCACTACCCAGCTTGGGGTGTCTATGAGTGCACACCTATTTCTCCAGCTCCCCGGGCGCTTTCGGGCTGCTCACTGCACCACCTGGTAGGTGGTTGGGTTAAATGCAGAGACGAATTTCGTCTGTGTATGGGAACATATGCAGATGACAGGAATAGACATTATTATTATTATTATTATTATTGTACATGGAAGGAACCAGCCCAAAAACGAATGGCACCTGCTAACTGGATGAGCTGCAAGTTTTAAAGTGAGTTTACTCAGTGTTCCTGAAGAAATTTCATATTACGCTTATAACACAAATACCCAGAAAGGTGACTTTCAGTCAAACTTCACCAACAACTGGAATAATACAATATCACTTCAAAAAAGGCGTTCAATACAAGATCAACTGGACTTTATTTGTAACAGAAAAAAATGAGGAACGCTTCACGAATTTGCGTGTCATCCTTGCGCATCCTTGACACGCAAATTCGTGAAGCGTTCCTCATTTTTTTCTGTTACAAATAAAGTCCAGTTGATCTTGTATTGAACGCCTTTTTTGATTTATCATGTCCTGGACGACTGAGAATCTTCACCAGCATACAATATCACTTATTTTGTCTTATTCCAGTCAAAAAACTATTCAACATTTTACAATTGTAGTTTATTTTATTGTGTTAATTATTGTTGTTTTCTAGTGGCACTAGATAAGAAATAAATGCAATGACATATGCACGGTTTTAAATGTTTTCTACAATTGTAAGATCTGGAATAGTTCTTGGACATTTTTTAAAAAACACTTCTACAAACAGATTTGCTAATATGTGTTAGATATAAACCACATTTTTCATGTTGGTGTCATTATAGGCATGACATCGGCATCCAGAAGTTTTCCAGGAGAACGCTGAACAGCCTGCGTTTTGACCCACGACATCCTGATGAGCCCATCACTGCTGGCTGGTCTTCACAAGGACATTTTGAGCGTGGAGCCATTGTTGCCTTTTGCAGGTTGTAGTAGTAAACTTTAAAAACCACTAACACTTATCTGTATGTTTCTTTAATTCCTTTATTTTGTCTAGAATTTAAAACTTCATGTTTTTTTCTTTTTAGATATGCTCAAAGCCCTGGCTGTGGTTTCTCGATCCAGACCCTCCGGCAGATGAAGTAGCTGACGGCCGCGGGCCCTGTCCAGTCTCCACGCCATCAGAGAGACCTGCCAGAAGTTCAAAACATTTTTAAATGTCTCACAAGCAGAATCACATTTAATTGAGGCAGATACACGCAAACAGTCATGCAGTGAACAATGGCTCACTGCTCACACATTATTTATATGTCACAAACAGAAACAACACATACCAGAAGATGTGTTTGTAGTTGTCATTTCACTTGTTAAAGGACAGAAAGTAACCTGCTAAAAAAATTTTTAATGATGCCTTCTCTGACAACTTGGGAGACTTTAGAGAGTTTAATGTTTATGTTCTTTTTTTTGTTTGTTTTTTTGCTAAGTCATTGGATGACCAGAGAGATGGACTATAAACTAGAGAACAGATCTGACAACAGCAGAGTCACAAAGAGGATTTTCTTTCGGCCTGGTTAGGTCACCATGATAAGAGAGACTGACCTGTTTTTGTTGTAAACGCTCTTTCTTTATCTAGAGAGATTCAAAATCCAAAAATGTGACTAAAATAGCATTTGTATATTAACAGATTAAAAAATTTAACTAAATAAAAGTTCCACTTCACTAAAAGTCAAATTAGAGCACAGTTTCTTTATTTTTAAAGGTTGGTGTGTTCATTTCTAAATTTAATGTACTACAATCAATGTCTGTTTTGGGATGTGTGGACTATTTCAGTAATCAATCACTGTAATAAACCACCTCTGACTTGACATCAAACCCTTTGTCAGCAAGGAGTTGTTTGCCAGTTGCTGCTGTAAAACAAAGTACTAATTCATATTTGACAATAAACAAAACAGTCTTGTGTATAAACTGTATGCTTATACACAATGATGACAGGATTGCTTTTTTTTCTGTGACAGCATTTCACCGATGCTTACAGAAACAGAGAAATGGCTGAAATGTTTTCGAAGATGCAGTGCTGTTAGACCTCAAATAATGTTAATAAAACATGTTTGTCTTGTGGAAACTATACTGTATATTTTTTCAACGCAGAAAGACTTCAAATGATAACAGCTAACAGTGCAGTGGTCTATTCATTTTTACAGGGCTGAATGTTTGACATTTCACTCACTTGTTCTTCAGTGGGGTTGAAGGAAGAATATCTTTGCAGGTCGCAGGTTGAAACTTCAACATAGCCAGTGGACAGGTACAGCCAGGTACGTCTCGTAGAACTAGCTAGCTGCAGCTAGCCTAGCAGCTGTCCAGTAGCATGTTGTTCTGCTACAGGAGGTTGTTCTCTGTTTTGTCTGTTTCCCATATGATGATAATAATGATGATATAATGTTGGAACGTAATCCACGGAGCTTGGATCATTAATGTCCATGCCAGATAATAAATGCTGATTACACACGTTGCTGCTTTGTGTCGGGGTGAAGTCCTGCTGGCGAAGCTCTCATCTTCCTCCACATCTTCCTTCTTTTAGTCGCTTTACTCAACTATCCTAGAGGGACTTGGTAAAACGAACAAGTATCACCTTCTTCTTTTACTCGTTGAAGTTGCCTGGAACAATTATAAACACAATAAAAGTCTTATTTCTCCACCGCGACCGTTGCCAGTAATGACAACACTCCAGTTGCGTGCCCTAGCTTCCGGTTGAGTCTAGAAAAATGCGAGTGCGCATGCGCGATGACGTCAACTGGTAAAAGGTCTATTACTCAAATGTTATACCATTCTATCATCCGTGTAATTACTCTCACATCAAACATATCCTTAAAATATGTCTCCAGGTTTCATGAGTGATAAACAATAACTTATTATTAAAGGGAACCACAATTACTTTTAACATTTGACTTTATTTGATAAACTTTTATTTTAACTGTAAAAATACTGTAGGGGGTTTTAGTTTTGTAAAATTTTAAAATATATTTTAATGTGTTAAAATATACACATGTTAAAATATACTTTAAAAATTTACAAAACTAAACACCCTACAGTATTTTTACAGTCATTATTTTACAGTTAAAATAAAAGTTTATCAATTAAAGCTGCACTATGTAACTTTGTAATGCAGTCTGTAACTTTTCTAACAATATATTTTTAACATATTTCTTCACTCTGTCACTATCTACTGACAGACTGATGTTAGACAAAGTAATCTCTGAAAAAAACTATAGTCCCCTTGCTTCTCTATCAGCATTTATAAAAACACTAAAAACACAGAGTGACCCGTCCTTAACCAGCCAATAAAAACAGAGTTTGTAACCAGCCAATAAAAACAGAGCTTGAATTTGAATCAGCCAATAAAAACATAGCTTGAATTTGAATTTCAGCAGAGCCTCCCCCTCAGAGCCATATATGGCTCTGAGGGGGAGGGATCAGAATGCTTTGCCTGTTGAACATTTTTCTAAGTTCTGCACTCTACAGAAAGTTACACATAGCACCTTTAAAGTTTAATGTTAAAAGTAATATTGATTCCCTTAAAAAAAACAAGTTATACTCTCAGATACTTTTGATTTAACAACTACGAATAATAACCTGCATTTAACTTTGATTGTAAACTTGTTTTATTATAGAGCACATAACCAAATCCAATCCAATCCTTATGGTATCAGCGAATGGCATTTTTAGGTGATTGTATCAGAATCTGCATCATAAACCGTGAACGGAGCATGGAACATTACAGTAATTTGTTCATAAAATGAGAAAAACATTAGGAATGTATTTTAGAATGAGTTTTGTTCTACATTATATACACTCACCAAGTATAGCATCAAGCTTTGTGTTGTCCAAAGGTGGCTTTGACTCCACATCTTTATGAGCCCCCGATTGCCTCCCAGTCAAACTTAAATTGGCCAATAACTCTCTCCCGTAGATGACCACAGCAAGATCGCCAACCAGCAAGGCTGAGCTGGTAGTCCGTAGAGACTTCACCTTTCGCCTTGGGACTTCTACATCATAGTCTGGCACAAGATGCACCTGCAAAACACATGGATCTTGTTAACCAAATAATGATTAAACATTTATATACAGTATCAGAATTTGGAAATCTATAGTATATTCATCTTTGTAATGAATATGCCTAAGCTTATTTTCTATAGCTTTATTGCATACCATCAAGGGGTATCATATCACTTATCTATCATTTATGTGCAATCAAAAGATGTAGAAAGAAATTATATTGTAATGTTTCCCCAAATGGATCAATAACATACAGTATCCATGCATTCAGTTAATTACCATGTCATCAGGGTCAGACAACACTTGAACAGAGATGGGTGGAGCAACAAGTGTCTGTACAGTTGGTGTTGAGTGGATGGAAGCAACGTTGAGATCAGATCGACACATCTTTCAACTGTTTCACAACTGCTGGAAGCTCTGTAAAAGAAAAAACAAACAAGGGGCAAAAGAACAAAAATTGTGTGTCACTATACAGTAGTGTTTTGAGACCATTCAAAATTTACATTAGTCATTTGTGCAATGAAGAGCTAAGATATAAGGAGGAACAGTGTCATTTCTACGTAAGTGAGGTTAGCCGCAGGACCTTGCAACAAGTCCTCACTCCAGCCTACTCCAGTAACGGGTCCTTTTAACTTTTATCCTTGCACACGAGTATTACCCGATATGTCTCCAGATCAGTTAGGATTAAGGCTGAGACGAGGTAATTCAACCAGACTGTTACTGTCTCCGAATCTGCATGTCATATCCTGTTTCACTCCGCCGAAAGCCTGACTTAGCAGAATGTAGTCAGATCGTATCTCACGGAGAAACATGCATTAACGACAGATTACCTCTTGTAGATAGTAATTGTTATCCGCTTAGTTAGCTTTGGAACCCAGGAAAATAAGGTTCCAGGATATTGTTTTACTCTTGCGGCTAAAAAAACCATTCAAAACCTCCAGTGATATTGTTGTTATCTTTGAACCAAGTTTTCCATTATTTAATATCAAGGTGAGTCAAAGGAAAAATCCAAATTTGTACGTTTTATGTTTCTTTAATTAATAGTTGCAGGGGGTAACAGCATAAGCACTTCTTACTACAGAAAAGATTTCATCAAGTTACATGACTTGCATTTAAAGAGTTAAAAGATTCAACAGCTCACCAAAGATGTCCACCACACGTTGGCTTTAATGTGTTTTTAGCTTTAATTGAATTGAGTTGTACTCCAATCAATAATTTGTATAATCTTCAAAAATGTTGGTTTATTCTACAATAATCTGATTCCAATCAAAACTGTTTAATTCCATCCAGGTAATCTTGTTGTGTTCCAACTTGTGTTTTTATTTCCACCAGAAAACTTTGTTTTATAATCCCATCAGGAAATCTTGTTGTTTTTCTACAGAAAAACCTCCAGGTGATGCTGTTACACTCCAGTCAGAAGTCTGCACTCCAGCAAACTGGACAAATCTTTGTTTAATCCCACCGGGAAGGGCTTGTGTTTTTAATCCTTCAGGAAAAACTTGTTTTGTAATCATCCACTTTAGGAAAAACTTGTTTTGTAATCCCACCAGGGAAATCTTCAGGTAATCCTGTTGTAATCCAGTCAGAAAAGTCTGTACTTCCAGCAGACTGAATAAGTCTTCGTTGTGATTCCACAGAGAAACCTCTAGGTAATTCTGTCGTGTTAAAAATCCCAGTTGTAATCCATCAAAACTGTTCAGGGCTAAAAAATCTGGTAATCCTTTTAGGCAAATCAATTATTCCTCAAAAGTGTTATTTCCATTCAAAGATATTGTAATCCATTCAGTTGTTCTGCGATGCTGATGAACAAGGTTTTCAAAGCAGGCTGTGACAAGAAAGAACATCCTGTTCTCTCAGACTTTAAACAATCAGTCCTCCATGGCCAGGTCTCCGGGCTGATGTCTTCCTTCACATCAAGGGTTCAGAAAAATAGTATATTCCTTTAAATGATGTTTAATCCATCATTTTATTCTGTGGTGCTGACGAGAGACCTTCCGAAGCAGGCCGGAGACTAAAAATAGAACATTGTGTTCTTTTAGACTGTAAACTACTTTACGCTTGACCTTCGATGTACAAAACTTCCTCCAAACTCCCTTCAAGCTTCTGTGGTACTGATGAAAAGGCCTTCCTTAGCCGGCCGGAGCCCAAAAAGTACGTCGTGTACCCTTATCAAATACTACGAAACCTCAGGCCTCAGAACATAGACCTGGAATCTTCCAAAATGTTGATACCGTGTACAAGACTCCCTCTAAATTCCTTTTATTCTGTTGCTGACAGAAAGGAAGAAATCCTTAATCCGGAGCCTAAAAATGGAACATAGTGTACTTATAGAAACAACTCGCCTGCTGCACTCTTGACTCTCTGCTTTAATTCATCAAAGCTTGTAGTTTTTTCCACAAGATTCTTGGTTCTGTCCAGTTGATGAGGTACTTTCAGCAGGATGGAGATAAAAAGTACACCGTGTTCCACTAACATAAACAGCCTTGCGGCAGGCCGTCAGCGCTCGGTTCTTCCAAAATTCATTTAATTTTTCACCAAACAAAGTTATCCTTGTGACTGACTTTTCTTTATGCAGAAAGAGGCTTTTTTGCTGTCATAATGATTTTAATATAAATTTAGTTGTGGATTAAACTGGGAATATATCCTACCTTTTTTTTGTCAGAAAGTGCCACAAGGGATTTCCAAAAGAATAGGAAATTATTCCATCTCTGAAGCCAGTCCAAATTGTGAAGAAATAAAAAATATTCCAGGCTGAGGGAAAAGGGTCTCTTTGTCCAAAAAAAATCCCTTTTTAGAAAATCCTTATTTCTTCTGTTCGGCTTCCAGAGAGCGTCAGTCCATAATCCACAAGAGTTCTTCAAAAGTCCAAAACTCAGCAAAATTTCTCTTCTCAAACAGCCTTATTTATAGTCAAGAAAAGGGTTTGACCCCCACTTATTCTAGACCATATGTCATCTTCCTGTCATTCTATTGGTCAATGGTGAGGTAACTTTTTACACCTCCTCCCAGCCCCCTGGACAGAGTTTGGTGACATAATGTCTCTTTCAGCTGTCACCCTCCCTTAGCAGAGAATGACTTAATGCCATCTGTCATTTGGGCAAAGTTCCAATTTTTCAGTCAGAACAAGTTCAACTTTCACC
>JBBPBX010013567.1:38939-52191 GCA_038048925.1 Garcialebias charrua
CAAAAAAAAAATAAAATAAAAAAAGAGCACCGGAAAACACTGAAGCAAACATAATTCAGCATCAAAGCATCATTTATTCTGTTTATCCTTCATCTCACCTGGGAAGAAAAACGCTCACTGCTTAATCGTTCACTCTGACCGGGGCTTGAACGCTTCTGTGAACACACTGCTCAAGCATGGTTTTATTCTTTTCACCATTTTCTCTTCCAGAGAGGGCACTCTGAAGGCCGGAGACCGAGTTCTGAGCATAGACGGGATGCCTCTGAACAGAGAGAGACACGCTGATGCTTTGACCATGCTGATGCAGAGCAGCCAGGAAGCTTTGTTCCTGATTGAGTATGATGTTTCTGTCATGGGTGAGCACACACACACACATGCACACACACATGCACAGGGCAGCGGTTCTTTGAGGGTAAATAATGTGGCCGTTTGGCTACATGGAGACGCCACCAGGCGAGACGCACAAGCCTGAGATGCAGATTAAGCAGGAAAAGGTTAGAAATACGATACTGCAACACATTTTTTTCCATCTCTCTGAAACGTGGCATTTAAAACACAATTCAAAAATAATTTTACTTTTTGCTGCTGGAATGCTGATATTAGTGAACACGGGATAATAAAAAAATGGTTGGCATGAGAAAATGTTGTGAAGATGAAGTTATCAAAAGACAAGATGGCAACCATTCAGAACAATGTATCAACATAGATTTAAAGGTTATTATTAATTATTTTGTTCTGCAACTGACTGATGGCAGCAACTTATTCTATTATAGAGAAAACATGTTTTTTTGTAGATATGTTATTTTTATTAAACTAAGACAATAGATTTAGAGGTCTTTTGAAACCTCAGATATCCAGCACATTGGTTCACGGTAACTGGGTACTCCATTTTTAAAATATTATATAAGATGTCTTGATGAAAAATAAAACATTTGTCAAAACCTCTCAAATTTATAACGTTCAAAAATTTGGGTTCAGGACTGTGGGTCATTAGACACCATGAAATGAGATGGTCTTTGGTACAAATAAAACAAAACAAAAAAATCAATTTATTACACATAGCATATTTTATAATAATATACATATTTATGATGTACCTTAGTTTGAGATACCCTGATGCATGCTCAATAATCCACCCAGCCTTGGTGCTGGCACGGAAACCAGCCTTGGTTTTGCTGGTGCAAGACCCAGCCTTGGTGCTGGCGTGGCATTTTTTTTAGTAGCTTTTTTTTATTTTTTTGCGTTTTTTTTTTATTTTTATTTTTTGAATGTCCAGAGGACCAGACTTAGCTTTTTTTAGATTAGTTTGAGATGTTTCAAGGAAAGTTGCCTAAGAACAGAACCAGCCACAGCCAAGAACTAAGCCACTGCTTAGGGCTCCAACACCAGCAGGAGGTCCCCAGGAGGAAAATGTGCTTCTAGTTGAACTACAAAGATTTTATTTTAAATAAAATAACAAAAGTTTCAAAAACATTACAAATATCAATATTAATGCTTGAATTAATAACTTAATTTACAAGTTGAATCTTAAATGTCATTTTTTGTGTGAATATTATAATTTTAAATTATATTTTCAAACAGAAGTTGGGAGAGATCATACAAAGTACCTTAGATCATTAGAGGTACATTTCTAAGTGAGATTTATTGGCATAGCATTATGCAAAAATATTTAGTGGAATGATGAATAAAGGAAAGATTAAAGGACCAAGGACCAGCCCTGCGGTACCCCAAGCCTAAGTTCAAAGACTTGTGATATTGCAATTTATTGTAGTATGGCTGCAACCACAAGCAATTCAATGTTTCACCATAATAATAATAATAATAATAATAATAATAATAATAATAATAATAATAATAATAATTTTATTTAAAAGCGCCTTTCAGGACACCCAAGGACACTGCCTTCAACTCAAACCAACCATTCAGTAATTAAAAATATAATCTGTAAATAGTTCACTTTGCTCTTATAGGCTCCAGCTCCAAAACATTGTGTTAAAAATCATTTGTGAAAATGCCATTACAGTACAGTATTCAGTTCTGAGCAGTGCAATTTTTATTTTTCATTATTACATCTGAAGAATTGCACCAAAAAGACAGAAAACAGCAAATTATTTGTTTTTATGTCATTTTTCATTATGATTAATAGAATATTTTAGTAACCATGTAAAAATATACTATACTGTAGTTGATAAGTTTTCCATTCTACGATGTTCAATCACCTTCTCTTTTTAAGACACACACACAAAAAAATCCATTTTATAATTTGTTCTGTTATTTTTTGACTGCAAATCTGATTATTTTGTTTAAAAAATTTTGATTTCACATTTAGTCATAACTTTTAAAACCATGACTCCTGATGTCATTAAAATACATCATTACCTTCTCACACTTACTGTGATATTCTTTTTACCATTATAATGTGACGATTATTTTGTTTGCATTACTATTAAAAAAAGTTGAAAAATAAAGCCTGTTTGAGACAGTTAGCTCAAAAAGTGAGAGCTGTAGCTCATTTGAAGCTAATCAGTGGGCTAATTTTTTATATTCAGTTTTTTTTTTATCTGTTAGGGCTGTGCCTGGATGGTGCAGGTCTCTGTAATGTGTGTGTGTGTTGTGTGTTTCAGAGGCAGTGCAGCAGGCCTCGGGCCCTCTGCTGGTGGAGATACTGAAAGGCCCCTCAACCAGCCTGGGCATCAGCCTCGCAACAACATTATACAGGAACAAACAAGTGATTATTATCGACAAGATCAAGCCTGCGAGCGTGGCTGAGAGGTGAAGCCAACACTTTAAAGGTCACTACACATTAGAGCATTTCTTAACACAACATTCTCACTCAGGTGCGGCGCTCTGCGTGCAGGGGACATCCTGCTGTCCATCGACGGGACCAGCACAGAGCACTGCTCCCTGATGGAGGCCACACAGCTACAAGCCAGCACCTTGGAAATCCTAAAGCTTGAGATTCTTCCAGCCAGCCAGAGCAGACTTCCCATCAGGCCACAGGACACAGGTACGACACAGGGACAGGACAACATAGATATAATAAACACTAGATAAGACAGCCCCGCTGTTGGCCAATGGAGACCGACATCGTCAGACGGCGGCCATCTTGGGACAGACAGAACGCCCACTCTTAACATGAATGTGAATGGTGCATTCACTATTAAAATAACCATAACTTGCTTAATTTCCATCCGATTTTAAAACGGTTTGGTTTGTTATAAATGTGAGAGATGTTGTTATAATATGGTATACTTAAGATGGACGTTCACATGAAAATAACGTTATGTAGACACTGTATTGCACTAGCAGTATACACAATAAGATTATATTTACATCTATTTCTAAATACATGTTTATTTCCAGCGAAATTAACTGACATATGTTACAATGCTAATAAATATTTAATACTATTTCATCATAAATAGTATTATTATTGGTGATATGAAATTAATTTATGCCAATTTTTTTCCCTACACATTTAAATATTATGTAATATTAAATACATTATTACACCAACCTTGGTCAATATGTGTAGTTTATTCTTTTTAGATACATGAAAAGATTTAATAATTGAGAAATATAAATAAACAAACAAATAAACAAAAATAAACATCTGATAGTGTGACATCTGATAGTGTGACAAGACTCTCACTCCCTCGGTGCAACAGTAACTATTTAAACATTAAAACACTGAAACATATAATAATAGACATAAGCATAAAATAGTAAAACTTTAACACTGTCCTGAGTTTTTGCATAGTGGTATAAGAGTATGAAAATTTACACCAACTCTAAAAACTAAAGCACTAAACATTTAATGAACATAATACTGTTCTGAGTTTTTGCATACTAGTACAAAAAGTAAAAAAGTATAAAAAGTATAACTATAAAATAAACTAAAGGTTCTAGCATTGACATTTGCAAAGTGGCAAAGCAGCATATCAGTTAATGTACACAGTATATGCATGAGGTAGTAGTTCATGTTGTTATAGAATGGCATATGCAGTAAGGCACATTGGGCATCCTTAAATATCTGGCGATGATGAAGCTCTTCTAATGCATGCTCTACCAACACTTTCTGTGTCTCTGGTGTTAGGGACTTGGTCAGATAATATGCAATCGGAGCTTTCCAATAACCTTGAAGCCCAACCACCATGAACACCAGAGCCTCAGAGGCAATGTCAGCTTCATTTATCCGATCTCCCATGTCCACAAATCCAGACATTGTTTGTGTCTGAGGATCATATTGAACATGCTTTTTGATGGCCATGGCATCCAGCATCAAAGAGACACATCCGTATTTGGCCTCATCTGCTTTGCGACGTTGCTCCAGCATGTCCAACATCATTTTATTTAGACCAGGTTTGGCATCAACAGAGCTCAGCCACCTTAGTAAAATAAAAAAGTAAAAATTTAACCATACAATCATTTAAACACTAAGCATCCCTACTGAAAACACTTGGCATCCCAAAAATAGATGCCATTGCACTAAAAAGTTAAAAATGTAAGCCTTTTTCAGCAAGTTCTACAATTCATGGTAACACAATATGTAGCGCTTAAGTTTCTCCAAGTGATTTAGTTTACAGTCAAACATAATGA
Source organism: Garcialebias charrua (assembly GCA_038048925.1). Lineage (NCBI taxonomy): Eukaryota > Metazoa > Chordata > Actinopteri > Cyprinodontiformes > Rivulidae > Garcialebias > Garcialebias charrua. Next base: position 43,539 of record JBBPBX010013567.1, read on the forward strand.
AGAATACCTTTGCAATGATCTCGGATGTGGGAGGCAAATATGCAGAGTGTCTCTCAGATAGTGATATGCCTTTGGCCCATGCAAATGGAGCGTAAGGGCAAACTCTCTCTGGGCCTTGGTGTACTTGCTGCCCTGCCTCGACAACAGTTGAACTGGAAGATCTGAAAAACAGTTAAGAGTGATTTAGTGGGTGTCATTTCACCAAAGAACATAAAATACCCTATATACTATGTATTCAATGTAATATTTTTAATTTACCCGAGTAGCATTCAAGCTTGTCTTTTAGCTCTTCATTGATGAGATTTTTCTCCTTCAGTTCCTCTAGAAGAGACAGCATGCTTTTCTTGGCCCTCCTTTCTCTTGCCAAGGCATTCGATTTCTCCCTCTGCAATTTCCTCACTCTAGCTGAGGCTTCATTAAGTTTGGCATATATAGCCTTGGGGCAAGGAGGCAGTGAATACGGGTGGTCAGTGGCCTGCCGCTTGCAGCACTTTCGCCTCTTTGCAGTGGCTTCCAGTTGCTTTGCAAAAATATACAAATATATAAATAATATTAATGTGGAATTTAACAGTTTAAAAAAAAATAATTATTCACTTATCAATTGTGTGAATCAATTAATACTCACAACATCAGACTGAGCTTTATCCTGAGACAGGTCCATTGCCAGGTTGTCTTCTATTCTTCTAGAGGTGTTTGAGCCTCTTGTTTTTACAAGCTAAAATAAACAAAAGTAGAGTGTCTAAAATGTGCTATGTAAAGAACAACACATTGTTTATTGCTAAATTTGCAGAAAGAAATACTAAACTGTGACATTTAACCACATATTTATATATACAGTAGTTTATAGACATATCAATCTTATACATCTTGAAATCTTGTAGGTCGATGATACATACCTTTTGAAGATGCGATGGAAAATTGAAAAGTGTTGGAACAACACTATCTTTTAATCTAACAGTCTGCCCTGTCCGATCGAAGTCCTCAGAACTGAAGTGATCACTGCAGAGCAGTGTCCTGTCCAGGGCAACAAAACCCTCTCTTCTCAGGGCAACTTCCCACTGCCGCCTCCTCTCTCTGGTTTTGGGAAACCTTAAAAACATGAAGAAGATGGTCATTATTTTCCACACTTCCTTTCTTTACCTTTGAATTATAGTAATGACAATTATACACATATATCATACTTTTGGTGTGCTTGCATTTACTTTTGGTACAATAAAACAGCTATTAAAAATTGTGTCCAAAAGAAACACTAAATCATACATCATAATTTATATAAAGATACTTTTACAAGCCGTATACCATACCATACCATTTTATTTATAGAGCACTTAAAACAACAACAAGGTCAACCAAAGTGCTGTAAATATATATTATGTCATTATTATGTAAATATATATTATGTATAATATTATGTCAATAATATTATCTCACATTTTGGTGTGTAGCATGACCAATAATGTGCACTGATCCAAAATATAACTATGATTATTCTAATTAAAGTAATAATACTGTCACAGAGTCTTACTTGTGAAATGTGATCCCAAGGTTTCTTGTTTTGATGTTACGCCTATTGGAGCATCCATAGGCTGCACAAAAGTCAGGCATCTTGTCAAAGAGTATTTCTGTAAAACACAAAGCAGTAATTAGTGTTGAACATACCAAACCGCTTGGAAATCATGTGCAGCTTTAGTTCAGTTAAAAACAAAGAGCTCCTAGTGATCTAAGAATGCTGGGGAAATATTTGGAATACTGTACTAGCTAGCCCTTAATCAAAGGCTCTTGTTAATAGTATGCTAATAAATACAATCATGATCAAGATAGTCATTTACAGTAGTTTGTAATAAAATAGTTATTGGTGTAATAAAAACAGATTCTAGATTCTCGATGAGTGTGACACCCAAAACATGAATAAAACGTTTTAAAAAAGACAAAAGTGCTGTCTGACTACCAAAGAAATCATAGCCACGTTAATAACGTTTTTAAAAAGATAAACCGTTTGTAAATCCGTCAAGATTACAGCGAGTTAAGAGTATTTTTGTTTGTGTAAACCCCTCACCTCCATTCAGTTTCAACAGCTGCAGCTAATGTTGCTGTCTGTCGCAAGATGGCTGCCACGTGACGACGCCGGAGACTCCGCCTCAGCTTATCTAGTGTTTATTATATCTATGCAGGACAAGGCCTTCAGAGATTCTGCCTCTTAGGAGAAATAAATCAGCTGTGAAGAAGAAGAGAGGAGGCTGAATAAACATGGCCTACAGCTTCTGATTATTTACAGTGTTGTTGCTTGTTAGTCATTTTCTTAGACTATAAAATGTCAAAACATTATTAAAAGAAGGCTATAAAGTGAAACACCACCCTAAGGTTCTTTTTTTATGTGTCATGTTGTTTAATATTAAATACTGGATCCAATAAATGGTTAATTCTGCCTGCTACTGCTGGTGGACAAACGGAGGCAAACGCTGCAAAGCAAGCAAAGAATTTCCAGCAGAAAAATCTCAGCTGATTTGCTTATCTCATAAAAACGACATCCGTGCGGTAGTTTGTAGAAATGCTGTTCTCACCTTATCTGTTGTGACTTTTCTGGTGTGTTTTTTTTTGTTACCTGCAGCTGTAAAGAGCTTGGCTGCGTTAGTTGCCTTTTCTTGTGCATTTCAGATCAGGCCGGGTGTGTTTTTGTGTGTGTGGCACCGCGATGGCCCCAATCCCGCTGGCTTTGGGCACACACTCTTATGCATACAAACGAACTACACAGAAACACACACAGCCCTTTTCTCTGTCAGGGATCATGTTGTTGCCACATTCTGCAAACGTATTCTTCTGGTCAGCAGCAGCAGGGAGGCTGCACAAAAGATACAGGAAGAAACACACAAAAGGAAGGATCAGCAGAAAAAAAACAAGACGCAGGTTAACATAATGCAGAGCAGATGACTGTGGGAAATGGGAAATGCATTCACAAATTTCAGATTTTAGTTTGTTTTATGCAGTGGCACATTAAAGTTTAGTCCATTTCAAAAAGCTGGCACAGAATCATATTTAACACAGCGGCTCATTGCCTCTTCCTTTAACATCACTTTGTCAACTTCTAGAAACAGGAGCAACCAACTGCAGTAGTCAGAGTAAAACCAAAAGCCTTCCCACCATCATAGACACCTCCAGATGCAGGAAGAGGACCACCTGCATCATGAAGGACCCCACTCACCCAGCACACACACTTTTTGCCCTGCTCCTCTCAGGCACAAGGTTGAGGAGCATTAAGTGTAGAACCACTAGACTTAGGACCAGCTTCTACCCTGAAGCTGTTAGTCTCATGAATCTCTAATTAGGATAATCACTGTGAAGCCACTTTAATTGGAGATATGTGACATCTGTGCTGCTGATTATAATAATAATAATAATTAATAATAATTAATTCAATTTATAACGCACTTTTCATTAGTGAAAATCTCAAAGTGCTACACACATTGAATGCTACACACATTCATACACCGGTAGTGGCAGACTACCATGCAAGGTGCTTTCCAGACCTACCGGGAGCAACTCGGGGTTAAGTGTCTTGCCCAAGGACACAACGGCACATGGTGTGGGAAACCGGGATTCGAACCGCCAACCTTCCGATCGGGGGACGACTGCCATTACCACTACGCCACGGCCGCCCCATTATCTCATGCTGCTGATTATCACATGTTGCTGTAGTCATTCATACCCATCTGTTCACCACAGACTCATTTGGGATGCTGTTGATACGCCATATTCATTCATTCATTCAACCTTTATTTAGTCAGGTAAATCTCAATGAGCCTCGAGGGCTCATTTACAAAAGCGACCTGCTACAAGCTAAAGAATGATGAACAGAAATGGTAGAATTTCCTTAAACAACAAACAACAGAAAAAAAAAAAACGTAGGAGAGAAATAGAAAGTGAAATGCAAAGTAGCAAAACTAGCAAAACACCACAAGATATATTGTTTTATATTATTAGGGTGATTCTTTTTTTGCGGCAACATTTTGGCTTCAGGACTTTTGAAAATAAAAAGAGTAATATTTTAAGTTTTAAATATTTTGTTACATCACTGACATGTTTAGCAATAAGAAATTAATAATGGTCAAGCTCAGGGCTGGATAAAATAATAATTACAGGTAAAGTAATAATTACATGTATATGTGATTACGTTTTACCTGAATTTCCACCCTGTTAGGTCCTTGTTACACCTTGTTTGGTTCATAAACCTAACAGGGTGGAACATAACAGGGTGGAATTTTTTTAGCTAATCTAGCTGTAGCTCTTTATGTGGTCAACATTTAGCTAGCTAACCTTCAACAGAATAGCAAACCTTTAATGACTAAATCTAATATGTTGTTTTTTAAATTCTACCAAATAAACATTTCCCACAATTTATCTTAACAGGGTGGAACTTTAAGGTTGACTCATACAGGTTTAATATATTTAAGATTAAAAAAGTAAGGAGAGAGTGACAGATGAAGCTTAACTTGTTTTCCATGGTTGAATTCCCTCCAAAACCAGTTGATGTCTTCTTCTTGTAAATGGCTTTTATGGAATTGTAGTCTTTTGAGGGCAAAAAGGAAACATTCTAACAGGGTGGAAAGTTACTACTGGGACATGTATAATATCAAGAAAATATCAAATAAAAAAAATAGTTTCAACAGATTCAGTTTCATAATAAAATAAGGTTTAGTCCAGTCAATCAAATTATTGAAGAAATTTCTTTTTTAATTTAATTTTATTGTTTAAACTTATTGAGGAAATATTTTACACTGCACTGCGGACACAATAAAATTGACCATCTATGTCACCAAAAAGGTGTGTAAAGTACAAAATAATATTTTAAATGCATTTCATTTATATTTGAATGATGGCAAACATCTAAGTGTATAATTAAAATACTTTGTTGTAAATATTTGGCACATTTTAGAAAAAAATCAGGGTAAGAGAAACATGCGGACATGAATGTTGCCCCAAAAAAAGAATCACCCATTAATGTTTAGCATATATCTTAGACCTTTTAGCGTATTGTTTAGCATAGGCCTATACCTTAGATCTTAAGCAAACTACAGTATTTAGTGTTTATTTAGCATATATTTTAGATCTTTTAGCGTATCGTTTAGTTTTCTTTTAGCATATACTGTACCTTAGATCTTTTAGTGTATATCTTAGTATACATCTTAGATCCTTATACAAAGTATACTGTTTCTTTTTACATTTTAGATTTTTGGGTGTAACTGGGACCCCGAGTACATAATTTCGTTCCACCTCATGTACCACATGCAATGTGAATGACTATAAACATAACTTGAACTTGAACTTGAAAATCAAATTATTAGTTGGTAAAAGATTTCAGTGTCTAAATAGTTCAGGACTTGCTGATTCTTTACATCTTTAAAGTGTCACAATGATAGCTTTCGAGCTCTTGTGCAGTCATTGCGTTGTAATGTGTGCTGCAAGATAGCCCATTTACGTCATCAGCTTTTATGACACCTTTTGTTGCACTGTGAAGATTTTTAATTTGCATTTCTGGATGAAACAGAGACTTATAAAACAAACTTTCCACTACTGATAAGTAGTGAGTCTGTTCCTGTTGATCACTGACATTTTCAGCACATTGCTTATCGGCAACATTACATGTGTGTCTCCAGTAAATTTTCTTTCAGTACCAGCACTTAACTGAGACACACTGTCATTTTGATAAGACACTATCCTCACAGCTCCTCTTCTCTGTGTTGAGGCATGATTAGAAGATGCAATTTGTTTAATCTGCTCAGGGGATTTAATAAGACTGATACGGACACTCACAGATTAGAAGGTAATGTTTCATTCTGCCAGCAGAGACTGAAAGCACCACTTCTCAGGGTGCCCAAGGTGAGCTCAGCGTAAGCTGGCAGAGCTTCTCCGGTTGGTTTGAGTCGAACACAAACTGGTTTTCTGAAAAGGTCCAGAGGTGCTGCTTTGTGTATCCTGACCACATTTTGTAGGATTTGACCAGGTTTTCCATTTACGGCAAACATCCCACAAGTCAGCAATCTTTCCAAGAAAATCCTCCATCCGTGGGAGCAAGTTTTCAGCGATTAGACCCTTCCAAAGGAGGCAGTGAGGATTACCGTCACATGTAACATTCAGTGACAGATACAGCTGCATGAATCTGACAGTTAATTATTGAGGCGGGTGTCACGCAGTGGGTCAGCTGTTTTTCTCTGATGGCTTTGTGGAAGCGGCTTGAATAAATCCTTGGGTTTGGACATAAACGACAAGATGTCATTCAGCATAAACAACTCATTTAAATGTGTTTTAATTTAACATCTGGAAAAGCAAACAAAACAATTGAGATAAAAGACATTAAGAGCAGCAGTCAGATGCAGAGGCAGGAACTCTGCAGGAGCACCCATCAGGCTCTCTGCTGCACCCAATCAAGGACAATCCTCCTCCCTCCAAGCAGTCAGCGTGACGTCCTGATCCCATCCAGCAGCTCACTCCCACTGTTTCTACACCTCTGGGCTTGTTTTAAAGAATGAAACGATCAAAACCATCATTGGTTTGCGCTCAGCTTTTTGGAGGCTTGCTAATGTAACAGTTTGTGTTTTCTTTAAACTTTTTCACAGTTTTCCCTAAAACTCTGTGTGATCCTCTGAGGCTTCAGGAGTACATTCAACCGCAGGATTTAATGTAGTGCGCCATGCCCAGGACATTAAATATCAATTACGCATCCCTGAATGATCCTGCAGGCGCTGTGTGACGTGGTCCAAATTTAGACTTGAGCATAAAGTGACAGAGTTCTTGTTTTTTGAACAGGTTTTATATCTACAGTGCACTAATTCACCTGTTTTCCTCCTTGCTGATGCAGTTAAAGTGCAGAAAAGCAACCATCATCCCTGGGACCAAAGCAGCAACTACTGCCACCCCCCACATGCCAGCTACAGCAAGACGTGGAGCAGCCCGAGCCACCCACACAGCCAGCAGGACCTCTGCAGATGTAAGTTATCACATGTGACAGCTCTGCTGCTGCTGCTGCTGGCCACACTGTTTAACAGGAGCCTTTTTTCATCAGCACAAGAGTTAAACCAGTTTCCATGACGACGTCACAGATGTTGATGAGGTTTGCTTTTTACATAAGGATAATGTCTCTTTTCAGCTCTGGTGGGTGGGGGCTTCTCCCCCTCCTCCACAGCCACATCAGGCTTCAGCAGCCAGGGAAGCAGCACGCTGCCCTGCCCCACAGCTCCCACCAGCCCCCGTGGCTCCACTGGCAAGAGGAGGAACAGGAAGAAGGACCACAAGTGTTCATGTATGACATATCCTTATCTTCCTGAATGGAGCTAGTTTAAAGATACTGATTGCAAAATCAAGAATAGTAAAAAAAAAAAAAAATTGGAAACTAAATGCACTTTTTTTCTCATTTAGGTGGTTAATGTGTCTGTAAGTTAAACTTTCTAATCAAAAATTGTGAAAAACTGCACTCGTTTGTTTACAGAAACGGATGAAGTGACAAATTTTACAGCACAGAACCGTAAACTTACTGATCTAGAATTTCTGCGAAGGTGTTCCACCAACCAGCACAGCCTCAATATTTAATCGTGACAACTGTCCTTATTGTTCTTTCTCTCTTCCTTTTCATTTAGCAGCAGATTCACTCTTAAATTTCTTCCTAAACATCTTCCCGAAATTCTATCCTTGTCCGATTCCTCCATATTTGTTTAGCTACACATAAAACAACCAGCCTCATGCAGGGCAGTCAAGCTGCCATATTCATTTTGGTGGATTTAGCCAAGAGCTTTGCATTGTGTGCATACCTGTATTCATTTTCCCCACTCTGGGCCCTTGAGCAAGGCCCTTAACCCTACCATCTGCTCCTCTGGGCAACTAGGTGGCAGCTCTCTGCTCCACACAGAGGGCTGTGGTAGCTCGGTGGTCTGTGGTTGCATCAGGAAGGACATCCCACTACAAACAATCGCCAAGTCTTCGTGCGAGTTAGCTCGCTGTGGCAGTTCATGACCTTTCTGTGGAAGGGAGCAGCTGAAAGAAGAAGAAAAAATACACATTGCATATTTTTTTTTTTTTTAATAGTTTGCAAAAAGTACCTTTTTAAAAACTTGTACGAATGCAGAATTTTAGTTTAAGCCTTGTTAAACCAAATGCAGAGCGATCTAAGACGCCTGTATTTGTTGACACGTCGTGGTTCAGAGTTTTCTTCAAGGTTTTTCTGAGTTAAGGACTGACAGCTGATGTAAATATGACCACATGACTCATTCTAGTTCCACGTTTTTGGGCTGCTTCTCCATATTCTTAAACCCTCCTCTTGTGTCTTTCCTGCTCCATTTTCCTGCCACTTCACCGATATCTTTGCGTGACGTGTCCTCCCTTCCCTCCTCTCCCCCAGTATCCCTGTCGTCCAGTTCTGTCGGCCCAGGGGGGCAGGTTTTCCATGTGGAAACAAGTGAAGTCATCCTAAGGGGCGATCCACTCACAGGTTTTGGGATCCAGCTGCAGGGGGGTGTCTTCGCCACAGAAACGCTGTCTGCCCCCCCAGTCATCCGCTTCATTGAGCCAGACAGCCCAGCTGAGAGGTAACAAACACACCGAGCCCGAGCAGAACCAGAGAGTTTTAAATGAAGTCACCTTGAACCACAATCATTCAGGACAGAGA
>JBBPBX010013568.1:5805-16328 GCA_038048925.1 Garcialebias charrua
TATATATATATATATATGTGAGCTATGTGGATCTGGTGGCTTATCTTGGTGTGTTAATGAAGACAAGGAGCTGCTCAAGTTGGCATCAGTTGTTTCTTTATTTCTCCATCTGTATTTCACACAATGGGCATCGAGATAAGGTCAGTCTCTGGCATAAACAAGCTCCTCATCAGTGATCCTCATGGCTCTGAGGATTACCCATGATATACAGTAACCACAGTAAAATAATTGAAAACTACAGTGATCGTATAGTGGATTTTGTTTACAACAAAGGAACAACCAGTGAGTGTCTGTTTCAAAGAAAGTAAAGCAATTAACTAAAATGCCCTGAAAAATAAAATAAAATGCTGACATTTTATTTACTGGATGCCATTTTTATATTTTAGTTTACATAACCTTGCATTTTAGAACAATGCAAAAACAAATTAAATGTATCTTTATATAAAACTGTTTATATAAAACTCAGCCTTATGTTAACCATCTGCTACAAGAGATTTAGTAAAACATACCTGTATTTCACACAATGGGCATCGAGATAAGGTCAGTCTCTGGCATAAACAAGCTCCTGCAAGGAGTAGCCATAATGTTACCACATGGGGGAATTCCCACCACACTTTCTCACAAACTAAACATTCTTAAACATGACAAAAACAATATAATAGCTGAACTAGTGTGACCTAGATTAAGCATATTTCAATAATATACAAAAACTAAGACCATAAACATATTCTATAAAATGCATAAATTATATTTCTTTATCACATAGATAGCAGAGACACGTTACCTCATCAGTGATCCTCATGGCTCTGAGGATTACCCATAATGCCTTGCTCTTTTTAAGGTGAACGCAATAAGATGTTTTACCAGCAGATGGTGCAGTTTTAGCAGGATTTAACCAGAACCATTTTAACTATGTTACATACACCCCCTTAACACTGGCAAACCCAGGGGAAAAAAAAAACACTAGAACTGCCATGAGTTTGTCAAAATGACAATTCTTCCATTAGGTGTCATGAGCCTGGGGGTGTATATCTTTGTTTATGGGTAAACATCCCCTCCTGAGAATCTTCTCCCAGCATAATCTTCTCCAGTAGGTCAAAACAAAAGATCCCCCTCACACAAAGAACATTCATTTACATACATCCCCCACAAATTAACCACACATTCCAACAGCATTTCCAACTTGCTTCTACAGAGAGAGAGAGTTGTTTTCACCAGAGACTGCTCTGTAGGTGGGGGGGGGGGTTCTTACAAGCTTTGATCAAAAATAATGTTACACTGAATTTTATTTTTTTATTTTTTTTCATTCAACCTTTATTTAGTCAGGTAAATCTTATTGAGCCTCGAGGCCAATGAAACACATACATTAAACAATAAACAATAGAAAAGTAGCAAAAACATCCATCCATCCATCCATCCATCCATCTTCTTCCGCTTATCCGGGGTCGGGTCGCGGGGGTAGCAGCCTAAGTAGGGAGGCCCAGACTTCCCTCTCCCCAGCCACTTGGTGCAGCTCCTCCAGGGGAATCCCAAGGCGTTCCCAGGCCAGCCGAGAAACATAGTCCCTCCAGCGTGTCCTGGCTCTTCCTCTGGGTCTCCTCCCGGTGGGACATGCCCGGAACACCTCACCAGGGAGGCGTCCAGGAGGCATCCTAACCAGATGCCCGAGCCACCTCAACTGGCTCCTCTCGATGTGGAGAAGCAGCGGCTCTACTCCAAGTCCCTCCCGGATGACTGAGCTTCTCACCCTATCTCTAAGGGAGAGTCCAGACACCCTGCGGAGAAAACTCATTTCAGCCGCTTGTATCCGAGATCTTGTTCTTTCGGTCATAACCCAAAGCTCATGACCATAGATGAGGGTGGGAACGTAGATCGATCGGTAAATTGAGAGCTTTGCCTTTTGACTCAGCTCTCTCTTCACCACGACAGACCGGTACAGCGCCCGCTTCACTACGGACACTGCACCTATCCGCCTATCGATCTCACGCTCCAGTTTTCCCTCATTCGTGAACAAGATCCCGAGATACGTAAACTCCTCCACTTGGGGCAGGACCTCCTCCCCGACCCGGAGAGGGCATGCTACCCTTTTCCGGCTCAAGACCATGGCCTCGGATTTGGAGGAACTGATCCTCATCCCGGCCGTATCACACTCGGCTGCAAACCGCTCCAGTGAAAATTGTAAATCACGAACTGATGAAGCCAGTAGGACCACATCATCTGCAAAAAACAGAGAAGCGATTCTAAGGTCACCAAAACAAATCCTCTCAACACCTTGGCTGCGCCTAGAAATTCTGTCCATAAAAGTTATGAACAGAATCGGTGACAAAGGGCAACCTTGGCGGAGTCCAACTTTTACCGGAAACGAGCCTGACTTACTGCCGGCAATGCGGACCAAGCTATTTATATATATATATATATATATATATATATATATATATATATATATATATATATATATATATATATATATATATATATATATATATATATACAGGTAGTCCCCGACTTACGAGCGCTCTGACCTACGAGCATCCGGACTTACGAGCTGGCAAATTTTTGGAAAAAACGCAAAAAATACTGAGTTTTTCTGTGTTTTTTCACCACAGTCCGTTAGCTAAACATGTGGACACACGTTTCCGATCATTTTTATGCACTCATAAGCGGTTTTTCGATGAAAAACGAGTGTTTGTAGTCGCGCTAGCAAAACCGTTCCAACTTACGAGCGAAATTCCGGACTTACGAGACACGTGGCGGCCGTTCCAAATTACGAGATTTCCATGTTACGAGCGCCTCGTTGTAACGGAACTCGCTCGTAAGTCGGGGACTACCTGTATATATATAATATATATATATATACTTATAAATATATATATACATATATACATATATACATATATATATATATATATATATATATACATATACATATATATATATACATATACATATATATATATATATATACATATATATATATATATATACATATATATATATATATACATATATATATATGTATATATATATATATATATATATATATATATATATATATATATATATATATATATATATATATATATATATATATATATATATATATATATATATATATATATATCACACACTTTATGGTATTGTAGGCCATTGCATTAGGTAATACATTCAGCAATTACTTTTACTTTAATACTTTAAGTATTTTTAAAAGCAAGTACTTATTTACTTTTACTTAAGTAAAAATATTAATATGGTACTTCTACTTTTACTAGAGTATATTTTTGTCTGTTTATTTGCACTTTTACTTAAGTACAGTGTTTGAGTATTTTCTCCACCACTGGATTTACCTGACTATATAAATATGCCCCAAGGCCTCCTCCCCGCCAACAGATTGGAATGGCCTCATATACATACCAATGGCTTTAAAAATGCTAATTCAATTTGTCAGTTTGACAATCCCATGGGTTGCATAGGTAGAATTGTCATTTTGACAAAAACTGGTAGAGCTAGTGTTAAATTCTGCTAAAAATGGGGTTATATCAAACAAGCACACACAACACTAAAATAAATGTGCGAAAAAGAGAGCACATAGTAGTTACATCAGTTCAAAACTTCCCCTAAGGAATAATGTTTGTTAGCAAGAGTGTGGCCAATACTCTTACCAACACAGACCCAAAAGATGCCATTTACACCTTTTGATTTACAACCATTGCTCTACAAGGCAATCACTGAGAAATAAAAACTTCAAGAGAGAGAGAAAAAAACACATATCTTCCCTGCAAACATGGTCTTTACAAAGGAAAACACAGAGTCCACAGTTGACATTGAATCATCCACAACTTGTTCATTCATTTCACATATAAGTCTGGCTGGAGGCTTAACAGGCCTACCCGACCTAATGCATAACCGAGAAGGCTGAGTGCAAACAACATCAGTTATGGGTAAGTCTAGTTTTGTGTCAGTACTGTGTTCAGCTGACAGATCATGCTGAATGAGCTCAGAGGGGACAGCCACAGTTGTAAGATTGGAAACTGGTTCAGGAGAGTTTGACAGTGCAACAGATTCAGGGAGATCAGATTCAGGCAAATCTTCATTCACATCAGTTGAGACAGGAAACACAATGTCCACTGAAGAACCACATACTGGAATGTCAGAAGCATAGTCAGTGTGATTTACAACTTCATCCACACAACTATCGTTCTCCATCTGTAAAAGCCAGTTCACAGTTTTAGTTTCATTGTCCTGTGCCTCATCAGGCACAACAGGGTCAGAGAGTCCACTTCCTGCTGTGTAAGGGAAAGGGGAATTGTCTGCATCATCAGAAACAGCAGCAGCAGTGAGAAAGTTGACAGGGAGGAGAAGATTTCTGTGGAGAATCTTTGTCCTTGATGTGACAGGGTCTTTGATCTGATATACATTTATATCAGGCTTCACAGACACCACTTCATACACTGTTGATTCCCATTTGTCTGCAATCTTCCTCTTCCCTCGCTCACCACAATTAGCAACCAAAACTATGTCACCCACATCGAGAGGCGAACCTTTAGCCTTGCGGTTGTAGTACATTGCTTGGTGGGCTTGTTCTGATGAGCTGTTTTGTCTAGCAATGCGAGCAGCGACAGAGAGGTCATGTTTAAGACGGGAGACAAACTCATGATGGTCTACAACTGGGCCATTTGACAGGGCATGCTGGAAAACCACATCAATGGGCAGACGCGGGACCCTGCCGAACATAAGGAAAAATGGTGCAAACCTAGTTGTTTCATGTTCAGTGCAATTGTAACAAAATGTTAGCATTTTAAGCATCTGAGGCCATCTTGCCTTGGACTGGGGAGGAAGTGCTCGTATCATGGAAGTGCTCATATCATGTTACCTAAGGTTCTGTTGTAACGTTCAACAATGCCATTCCCCATCGGGTGGTTTGGCGTAGTGTGAGATTTTTGTATGCCGGCCATTTCCAAAAGTTCTTTGATGAGACGACTTTCAAAATTTGCCCCTTGATCTGAATGAATGCGTTTAGGAAAGCCATATATACAAAAGAAGTCATCCCACAGACGACGAGCAACTTGTTTGGCTGACTGGTTTTTGCATGGAAACGCATGTGCCATCTTAGAAAAGTTGTCTGTTACAACCAGGACATCCACACTACGCTTATCTGAGAGCTCAACTGTCCAAAAGTCAATACAGACCAGTTCCATTGGCTCAGAGGTGTGAATACTTTCAAGGGGAACTCTGTCATTAGGTTCTGGACTTTTACCAACGACACATCGAAAGCAACACTTCACATGGTTAATGATGTCACGTTCCATCCCAATCCAAAAGAACCTCTGTCTGGCGAGAGACAGCGTGTGGGCCTGGCCCTGATGACCAGCTGAATCATGCACTCCTTGGAGGACTTTGGCTTTTAAAGAGTCAGGGACGATAAACTGTTATGTTCATTTGTTTGTCTTTCTTAACTCTGTACATCAGGCCATCTTTAATGACGAGCTTAGGCCAATGTCTCAGCAAGTTTAAAACACCAGGTGACTCACTTGCACGCTCACGTCTGGAGGGTCTCCTGTGACGCTGCATATAATAGAGAAGTCTGCCCAACACACCATCTTGGCCTTGTAAATTAGCAAGTTCACTCTTTGGCAGCAAGGCAGATTGATCAATGTCACTCAGTTGCAAAACAGCTGGATCAGTGGCTCTCATCTGACTGAAACCTCCAGACTCATGCGCCTCAAGAACAGCTGACACATCTTGTGATGTTAATGATGTCTGGGGAGTCGGTGAGGGTACCTCGGCATTGTCATCTGTGCACTCAACAACCAGCTGACAGTTGGTCGTACAACGAAACGCATCTTGGACCGTTTTGTCCATCATACCTTTCACCTGGTTAAGTTGTGCGGTATATGGTTCAGTTACAATGCGATGGCTCATGCATGACTGAACAAATGGTTCTCTACTCAAGGCATCGGCGACAACATTTTTGCTACCAGGAACATAGTTCAGATCAAAACTATAGGCAGCGAGCCTGGAAACCCACCGCTGTTCACACGCATCTAAACTAGGCTTGGTTAGTATATATGTCAATGGGTTGTTGTCTGTCCAGACTGTGAAATGACGCCCTTTTAGCCAGTGGCTAAACTTGTCGCACATTGCCCATTTAAGAGCAAGAAATTCCAAGCGATGTGCTGGATAGTTTAGTTGCGAGCGTGAGATAGTCCTACTGGCAAAAGCCACTGGTCGAGCCACCCTCCCATCAGGAGGAAGCTGTGACAAAACAGCTCCAATACCATCAAAAGAGGCATCAACTGCAAGGATGAATGGAGCATTAAAATCTGGATGAGCCAAGGTAACACTACTTATCAACTCATTTTTCAAAGTTTTAAATGCTTCTCTGCACTCATCAGTCCAGTCAGATGGGGACAGTTTAACCTGACCCTTTTTGAACTTGGGTTTGTTGCCTCGCCTCTTGTTGTTCCAGGTTCAGCTACAAGGCTAAAAAGTGGTCTAGCTTTGACAGAGCACTTCTCAATAAAGGATAATAAACTCATTTTTCAAACTTTTAAATGCTTCTCTGCACTCATCAGTCCAGTCAGATAGGGACAGTTTAACCTGACCCTTTTTGAACTTGGGTTTGTTGCCTTGCCTCTTATTGTTTGTCACTCCAGGTTCAGCTACAAGGCTAAAAAGTGGTCTAGCTTTGACAGAGCACTTCTCAATAAAGTGATGATAATAAAGGACCATCCCAAGAAAATATCTAATTTTCCTGGCACATGGTGTCTTACCATCAGGCTCCATAAGATCAGTTTCCTGCACATCACTGATAGCCTGAACTTTACTAGGATCAGTGCTTACACCATCCTCACTTATCACATGGCCCAAAAATTTCACTGACCTACGAAGGAAGTGACACTTTTTGGGAGACAGTTTTAAGTTATTTGCGGCCAGACGAGAGAAAACCATCTGGAGCCGATCAAGCGCAACCTGTTCAGATGGGGCAAAGACCATCAGGTCATCCAAATAACATAGCAAGCTAGTGAAATTTTGGTCCCCAAAAATAGACATCATCATCTGCATGAAAGTTGTGGGGCTGTTGGTCAAGCCTTGAGGCATTCTATTGTACTCATGCAGGCCAAATGGAGACAAAAGGTAGTAAACCTTTTGTCATCCTCGTGTAGCCTCACATTATAGAACCTTGAAGTCAGGTCCATGGTGGAAAAGAATACATTCCCACCAAGTGCAGCAAGGGCATCTGTTTGATGAGGCAATGGATGCGTATCTTTAACGGTTCATGCATTCAGCCATCTGAAATCATTGCAGATGCGGAGATCTCCATTAGGCTTAACAACCAGAACCAGAGGAGAGGCGTATTCGCTTTGTGATTTACGAATAATTCCTAACTCCTCCATTTCACTCAGAGCAGTGCGTAGTTTTTCATAATGGCAAGGCGGAACACGCCTGTATGGTAATCTAAAGGGTTTGTCATCTACAAGACGTATTCTGTGCACAAAATCTTTAGCATCCCCACAGTCCATTTTATGCTGAGAAAAATGTATTCATATTGCTGAATGATTTGCAATAACTTATTTTTCCACTCAAGGGAGACTTCACAAGATGACAGGTTCAAGTCCTGGAGTCCGATGTCACTCAGAATTTGAGACATCTCCTCGTCCGTTACTGGGGTCTTTACAGGGTCTTTGGTGTACTGGGTGTTGGATTGGATGCACTCAGGTTTGGTGAAGTCATGTACAGAAACACAAGTGGACACATCAGCAACTTTTGTGTTTCTTCTCAGAGTGAGGAGTTTTTCAGTTGGATTTACAATCTTGACAGGAACACAACCATCACCATACAATGATGCCACGACTCTCCCCACTAGAATTTGTCTGGGTCTGCACTTGGACTGAGTTGGTTCAATGATGACTGAACATCCAACTAAAGAAACATCAGACGTAGGCAGTTTGGCCCAAACTAAATGGCTGGAGAGTAACAGACCTTTTGAGTTTGGCTGTGCCCACTTTGATAGGTTTCATGTCCGAGGCATCGGACATCGAGTCTGACAGCAGAGACATTAAACAGGTCAAATTGTCTTTGTGAATGTCTCTCTGAGAGGAAGAGTCAGTTGTCTCATCAAAGGAGATTTTCATTTGTGAAATCAGCCATCTGATAGCATTATTGCCCAATATCATTTAATCAGTTTGGCCCGGAACCACTAAAGCAGGGATTATGACATTAAAACCAAAAACTGTTAGAGTGAGTTCATACAATGCAGAGGGTGTGACGACATGACCTCCACATCCAACAATCACAAGATCAGCAGCTGGTTTCTTATCCAGGTTCGTGAGATAGCTTGAAAGTTTTGCCTCAGCTTCCTCACTGATGGTGCATGCCATTGATCCACTGTCAACCAAGGCTTTGAGGGAATGTTTGCTTCCAACAGTGACATCTGTGTAGAACAAGCTGTCAGTCTTAGAAAGTCTCTATAGAGCTTGCACAATCAGTGTCTTTTATGGTGGAACTTTGCTGCTGTAATCAATGTACAGTGTCTCACAGTCATCAGAAGAATCCAAGGTGGGAGTGTCACTAAGACGATCTGCGCTGTCCTCCCCTCCACGCAGATCTTTCAGTTTTCCGGCTGGCTATGGGAAGGCAGCTGCTCTCTCTGACGGCAGTTTCGACTTGAATGGCCGGGAAGATGACAGAAGAAGCACAGATTATTCTGGCGGCAGTGCATACGTGCAGTGTGGGAATTATCATTACACACAGAACATGGTATGTCATTCAGTCCTTTAATATTCAGCGAACGGCTTTTAACAGGTTGCCTTCTGCTGGACTGGGAGTTGGATTGGGTTTGAAGTAGCATTTTCTCCAACATGCTAATCAGTCTTTCCATATTGGAATTGTCTAGGGCTACACATTGTTGTAGTTCTTGCCTATGCGCAGATGTGGGCACCGTGCAGTCCATCTCCGCTCAATTCACACTAGCCGTGTTTCCATCAAGGTTTCTAGGTGCGCATTTTGAAGTATCGCAGCAGAAAAGCTTAATGGAAACGGCAAAATACGAAGTTACTTCCTGAAATTCGCCAAAAAGTTTATACGCTCGCTTGAGGTGGTTTTTGGGAGCTGCGAAACCGAGCAGCTGCGCAAAACGACAGATGGAAACACATTTGCCGACTCGTGCTGCCGTAGCGCACATTCACGTCACGTGACTGATCAGCTGTTTCCGCTCCGAACAACATGTAACTCGCTAAAACTAGTTGGCATGACAGAATAAATACAACTCGCCCGACAGCAGCACGTACCTGAAATATTCTCCCCATTTTGACGAGATGTGTGACCGGGTTCTGTTTTCAACCGCTACTTCCTGTTTACTCTCTGGTCTACTGTAGACATGCGCAGTGCTGACGTCTGACGTAATGACGCTGACGTCTGACGTAATGACGCTGTGCGCGGCTTGGAAAAAGCGCTTCAAGCCAGCAGATGGAAACACTTCTGCTCTGCATTAATTTGTATTTACATATTTGCGAGGTAGCTCAAAATACGAAATGAAAATGGATGGAAACAGGGCTACTGATCCTGCTTTCTTTCTCAGCAGACCGCAGTCCCTTTTCCATATGATACTCATCCATCACTTCCTGAACATCTTGTGCTGACCATTTTTCTATGGTCTTGGATCTGAAGGTGAGAGCTAAATCTTTACATGGACAGTTTCTGATGAACATGCGAGTTACTTCAACACTTGGACACCCGTATTATAATATTCTTAAAAAAAAATTAAAAATTCCAGTGCCTGTCACTAGCCTTGCGAGAACTGCCACCTGCAGTAGCCTCGGTGGCAGTTCTCGCGATGTTAGTGCTACCAGCGGCCGGGAACAAACCCGGAAATACTGTACACACCAGAGATAGATGAATGTAACGAGAGAGAAGGCGTCCCTGCCAAAAAAGTTAAGACATTGTGTAAATATCTTGAAAAATGGGACAGCGAATTTAAAGAAGAGTAGGGTGGGGCACAATCACGCGTTTTGTAAGATTTGTAACTGCGACTTTAGTGTCTCTCATGGGGGAAGGAACGATGTCCGTCAGCATGAAAAATCCGTCAAGCACAAACGCGGGCTAGAGGCAAGAATGTTCACAGCATTTCAATGTCAACAAAGGTAGGCCTATCAGATTGTGATCACATAACTGGTTTGTAAGTGGCTGATAGGTAGTTATTTTAGATTTCTTGTAAACCTGTCTTAAAATGTAAGGGGTCCTGGACTTTGGTTGGGCTAGTGCAAGGGTCTGCAACCTGCGGCTCTGGAGCCACATGTGGCTCTTTGCTCCCTCTTTAGTGGCTCTTTCAAGCTTTGGCTAAAACTGACATAAAACTGAATTTTATTGGTGGTACAAACAACAAAAAAGAATGAATTCAAACAGATTTGATGCCATTTCTTTTACAAATATGTGAACACTGGAGCGAGTACGAGTAAAACATACTTTAATTTGATGCTTTATTTCTTTTCATGAAGAACTGTCTGCATAGTTTATATATAATATAT
>JBBPBX010013568.1:20790-42083 GCA_038048925.1 Garcialebias charrua
TGTACTTCATTTAGTATGTTGCCTATGTGTTGCCTGTTGTTTGTACAGCACTTTGGTTGGCATTGTCGCTGTTTAAGTGCTCTATAAATAAAATGGTATGGTATGGTAGAGAAAATGGAAAAACATGTGTCTCACACTCGAAGCTACTGTAGCTCCATTTTTGAGGTGCACTGTGCAGCCAGTCTGCTCGCAGTGGCCACGCTGTGCTACCAACAGAGACATGCACTACTTTGATTGATCCAGTGTGTGGTTCCTTTGCCGGGACAGCCTCTGGTGGTGTGCATGGAGTGTCATGTTAGCTCCCAGTCATTATCTCCCAGCCAGTACAGAATACCTCGCTGTAACCTAAGCAGCTCCTTTGACCCGAGGCACTCAGCTTGCCAGTACCCAGCTCCCACCTTGAAATTAGTCACTTTCTGACAGGTGGGGGATGGATGCCTGTGATCCCAGTCAGATTCATACACTTTTTTTTTTCTCCCCACATCTATCATCACCCACGGGTCCTATTGTCTCAAACATTTTCCCTGCACCATTTTATTTCTTTTATGGTCTTTGGACAGAATTTGCTCTACACGCTTTGTGGAGCTTGACGTAATGAACACAGGATTTATATACTGTACATTTATTTTCTGTCTGCTTTATTTGCACAGTATACATACGGTAATTACACATGCTGCATATTAACTGACTTGAAGTGATTGGAAATCAAGGATATTACAATTTTTTTGTGCACCCAATGTTGCTCCTGACAGTGTTATTAATGTGTGAATGTTTATGAAGCATTCACACTATTGTGATCCTTGTTTCGTCCATATGTTTTTGGCATCTTCATTGTCCCCAAAGTTTTCAAGTTATTTCACCATAAATCAAAATTTTTGGCTCTTTCAGGACAATCCTGTTATGACTTTTGTTATTGGTGCAACGTTAGCTTTTCAAAATATTTAGCCTTTTCTGTCACTTTTTTCTCATAGAAAATGTTTTGAGGTCATTTTACATCCTTCAAATGTTTACAACCTTTTACTGCTCCTTTCACATTTTGTTCTGGTTCAGCTTCTTTCAGCTTCCTTGTGCAAATTTAACCTTTTTTTTAAGCTACTTTCAGCTAACTTCAGCTATTATTTATTTATTTTTTAGTTTTTCTGTGCTCCTTTCATGATCTTTCTTCTAACTACAACATTTGTTTGCTTCTTTTTATTTATTTATTTTCCTCTTGCGCACTGGTCGAAGCAGCAGCTTGTGTCTCTCCCTCCACAACTTTCCTCTTCCTGCTTGGCTACTTTGTCTTTGTCTGCAGTTTTCAGTGCTCGCTCGAACGCAAATTGAGATGGATCTGGTTTTGTGGGCTATCAACTCTATTGATAAGATTTTTTCTACAAAACGATCAGGTCCGGGGGAACCTGCTTGCCCATCACAGACGCATCCAGCCGGATATATCATCGATTCCTGGGGGGAGTGGAAGATGTTATGCCTGACTGTTCTGTCTGTCGAAGATGTGGAGGATTTATTCATAATTGGATTTATGATAGCAGGTGCTCTGCTTTTTGGCTTGTGTGGAGCTCTCTTCTATCGGAAAATCAGGAAGACTTCCGCCGTGATCAACGCCCTGTCGAAGCTCCCTTCTCAAAATGAGAGTGTGATCCGTGCTGTGACCTCCATGAATCAGCTGCTTTATGAGTTGAACCGCAAAGTGGAGGAGGCCACTGAGGACCGCAGACAACCGGTAAGGTTTGGGACTCGTATGCGGCCAGGAGGGTCACATCTGGGGGAGGAGGACTCATAGCTCGGGTCGGTGAAAGCTTCCCATAATTTGGAGTGTATTGGATTTTGGATGCCCATCTGGACTCAAGGCTACAGGAAAGTACACTGTGCGCCTGACCTGAAGATAACTCATGCTATATCTAATTAGACTTCCCAAGCAGCCTTGGACAGACTGACTACAAATTTCTCCTGAGTCTGAGCAACTGAGGTCTGAACCTACTGTCGCAACCCCCTCCTCCCTCCCCAGAGAACTTTCTGTGTGCTCTCAGACAGATAAGGCTGGCTGGACCCATCATCAGAACTGTGGCTAATCTGAACAGAGCTCATGGACTTAACTCACTGCTTCAATCTCAAATGCAAATGGGATTTGTCTTAACTGTTGCTTGCTGGTAGAGTTTTTTGATGTCTCATATGGTGTCCTGTAAGACAAAATGTGATATATATTTTTTGTAATACCACTGATTACCCTCATGGTTCTTCCCCTTTTTCACACCTGAAACCATCATTCTGATACGGATGAGAGAGGCCGCGCTGATAAGATAAGCAGCAGCTTCACACGCGTAGTCCCCTTCAGGATGACTGTGCGTGCATATTCACGTTGTACTTGTGCAAACTTGTGCAATGTCCATAAAGTTTCTCTGACTCTGACTCTACTTCTAATTCTCTGACTCTGACTCTTCTTCTAACTTCATTCGGCTAATTTCAGCTTGTTTCCGCAAGTTTCAGCTTTTTCTTCTATTTCAACTTATTTACTTTTTTTTTTGGTGCTAATTTTAACTTTATCAGCTAATTCCACATTTTTTGCACTCATTTAATTTTTTTCCAGCCTAATTCAGCAAAAAATGTGCTCTCTCCACTTCCTTCTGGTATCTTAAGCTTCTTTCTGCTTTTTAGCTACTATTCAGCAGGGGCGGTTTTTGTTGCTAATTTCAGCTTTTTTCAAATAAGTTCCACTTTTTTGTGCTCATTTCTGCTTCTTTCAGTCTACAGTAATTGGGAAACATGGTCTTTCTGCTTCCTTCTACTAATTTAAGCTTGTTCTTCCTTTTCATCTACCTTTTTAGTGTTTTTAAGCTAATTTCAGCTGGTTTTAGATAAATTCAAGTTTTTCATGGTAATTTCAGTTACTTTCAGCCTAATTAACTTCTTTCTGAGAATTTCAGTTTGTTTTGCTCTTTTCAACTTATTTCTGATTGTTTCAGCTTTTTCTGCTATTTCAATCAACTGTTGTGTTTTGTGCTAAATTTGGCTTTTTCAGCTAATTCCACTTTTTTAGTTCACTTGAACTCCTTCCACTTCCTTCTGGTAGTTTATTTCTTTCTGAATTTTCAGCTCTTCTTCAGCTCTTTTTCAAGCAAAGTTTACGTAGCTTTTTTGTGTGCTAATTATCTACTTTTTGTGCTGATTTTTGCATATTTAAACCCAATTCAGCAAATACCGTATGTGTTCTTTCTGCTTTCTTCTGCTAACTTAGACTTGTGCTCCCATTTCAGCACGTTTTTAGCAAATTTGAGCTGTTTTTCAGCAATTCTTCACCAATTGGCATTCACACTGCATTTTCACAGGAAATGCACTTTCTCTAGTTATTGTTATTGACTGTTTCACCCAGAGCATGCACTAATTTAAATCTGTGTGCCAGACTATCAGGATCGAAGAAAACTACCACAGACTATAAACCAAATATGTTCTGAACCCCCTAATCTGGAACAAACTGTCTATTTGGCTTCGTGGTCTTCACTTATGTTTGGTTTGTGCATGTGGGAGGACTTTGCGTGCAGCAAACTGTGAATACACGTGGGTGTAAAATGAATCAATAGCAGTCATTTGGCTTTTGTTAATCAGATGTGTTTTTAAGTGGCTCTGATGAATCTATCATGTTTTGGCTCAGCATTTTGCGAAGGGTTCAGGGTGCATTTTCTCTCCCACCTGTGGCAGCATTGCTCTTTTGAGAATTCCAGTGTGTGGGAAGAATGTGATGGTTTTATGCACTCTGAAAAGAAATGCCCCTCTTGTTTTGTTATCAATTCATGTCAGTTAGTAAAAAATATATATAATTAAACAAGTCAAATAAGTGAGGCAATAATTCTGGTAGCATTACCAAATATAAATACTACATAAGGATTCCACTTTATTAAATCCACAAATTGTATGTGGCTCATCCAGCATTCATTCTTTTTGGACCTCACACTGTTATCTGAGAGTTTAGCAAACATAGAATGTGCTTTTCAAAAGGATCATCTAGTTATTTTAGAAGTGATGTACAGTCACATTCGGTAGTTAGCAGCCTGGACATCAGCCATAGAGCGCAGGCAATGGAGACAGGAGGCAAAATACTTTGTCCAGGTTAGGCTAATGAATAGCCAATCGGAAGCAATTTCTTTAAAAAATTTCAGACTTTTAAAACATAGATTTTCAAAAACAATACACCAGTTTATGAGCATGCTAATATTAAAGCTTTGTAATTTTGCATGACATTTGTGTTTAGTTTGTTGCTGTCATTTCAAAGATGACCAGGCTATCCCTTTAAAATCAAATTAAATGTTTTTATTTTTATTGTTGTTTAGATGCTCTGAAAAATGATTTATAAGTGTTAAATATATTGTTTGCCTTCTGCCCTGTGCATTCTCAGAACAGCAGATTGAACTGATGATTTCACAAAACTTGTTTCAAATACAGGTTTTTATTCATCAGAAATTAGCTTTTGTTAAAATAAGTAAAATTAAATAATTGCATTATACCGGTAATTGTAATCAATTGGAACAAAATACGATCACAGAACAGTAATCTACTTCACATTCCACGAACCAAGTTGAGGAACATGGGAGACCGGGCATTCTGTGTGGCTGCCCCCCGCCTATGGAACTCCCTCCCTGACTACCTGAGAGCTCCACAGTCACTGGTTGACTTCAAAAACGGCTTAAAGACTTTTCTTTTTAAGCAAGCCTATTCTGCCTCCACATGATTTTATCTTTGATCTTGGTTGATATTATTATTGATTTTACTTGATTTTATCACTTGTTTTATTTATTTATTTATTTATTTTTTAAGCAAGTGAATGAATTCAATTTATAACGCACTCAAAAAGAAAGGTCTTCAAGCCGCTCTTAAAGTCAACCAGTGACTGTGGAGCTCTTAGGCAGTCAGGAAGAGAGTTCCACAGGTGGGGGGCAGCCACACTGAAAGCCCGGTCTCCCATGGTCCTTAATTTGGTTCTCGGAATGTGAAGTAGATGACTGTTCTGTGACCGTAGAGACCGGGTGGATGAGTATGGTGCAAGAATGTCCTTTAGATAATCTGGTGAATCATCTTGTTGGTATGTAGGCGCCTATAGTTTCTTATCCTGTTGTGATTTGTATTTCATAATGTTAATTTCCCCCTTCTATTCAAGTAAAAAAAAAAAAAACGTTGTAAATAATTAAATTTTTGGTGATTCTGCCCATTTATTACCATTTTTTGTTTCCGTTTTGAGGTACAATCCTTTCCAACTTGTGAGATGATGCATGTGTTGTTGACTGATGTGTGTTCTGTGGACAACAGTTCAGCTGGTGAGTGTTTCAGCCTCAAAGGATTTAGTTTGAGCATCACTTTAAGGCATGAGGCACAAATATAGAACATCAGATGCCGTGCGCTCGCACACTGGAATATGACTGAAAAAGCTGAGCTTGAAATCCCATACTAATGAACTGTGGCACCATTAAACCACCACTTTCCACCACAGGGCATACAAAAAAAAAAGGCATTTTTGTTTTTAACACTATAGCAGGTGAAATTCCACAAAAAATGGTTGCTTTACCTGGTGAATCCATCAGAGCTGTGCAGTTTTTCATCACTCAGACAAGCTAAAGAGATGTGGTGAAAAGAGGATATAAGAATTTACCTAAGTAAAATATAGCCTCAAATTCAAAAAATTCCTCTCCTGCATCCTTTCAGTGCCAGGATCCCCATGTCTTCAACCAATATTAACTTGATCAAAAGGCAGAAGCTGGCCACAGAGCAAACTAATACGCTCATTAGCATTGACGAGAGATCCCGGGAGCAGCTCATGTGCATTAATGAAGTAAAGAACTGAGTCAAACAATTGTACCCAGCCAGCTTTGGAATGCGCAGCCGGCCACACGCAGGGCTCCCTAATGACCTGAGGATCTGAACTTGGGCAGAATTCAATAGGACGTTGTAAAATGCCTTTGTTCAACAGCGCTGCGCTGTTATCATGTATAGCTTATGGTGTGTTTGTACATCCTGTGAACACTGTTCAAGTGCTCCGAGTCAGATGTTATTTTTTAAAATACAAGCAAATTAAAATAGATCAGCCACACCGACCTAACAGCACCTTATTCACATGCATTGCTGGAAGACACTACAAGAAAGTCGGGAAAACATTTCCCTGCATGTGTTACCCAAGGATTATATTTTTATTTCCATGAATGAGCTGACCGCACACTGAAGCAAATGAGGTCGGACTCCTTTTCTTGAGCACGACGGGTCATTTCTTTGCATTACTACGAAAACAGCAGATCTGGTACATTTTAAATTCTGGACCAGAGATGATCTGAATTGATTGACCGCTGACACTTTGGAGAAAAAAAAATCCTCTTATGATGGAAAATTTAAAGTCCAGGACTCAGCGGAAAAACTCCTATTTTCAAAGTCTTCACACCTGCCTCCTGCAAATCCTGGCTGACAGCTGCAGAGCCACAGTTTGGCACGTGACTCTTTCCAAGATGACATTTTATCGAGGCCATCTTCAGCTGTGAGTCTAGGTGAGTGCAGACAGTGCTCGGGTCAATTGTCCCCTGTGTCCAGATGGGCTGCAAGGTGTGTGCAGTGCCATACAAATTACACATTTCCTGTTTTTATATTCCACGCCTTTCTTGCGTCTTTCTCCCTATCTTCTTACTGCTTTGGTTGAAGCTCCATCATCCACATTTAGGCTTACAAACACATTCAAATGTGTAAGTAGTTTGAAAAAAAAAAAATAATAAGAAGAAAATTAGTCAATGAGTAAGAAGCATTGAGCAAATCTCAGTGAAGCAATTGTTTGAAATGAAAATTAAGATCTACAGTATCTGTATCTACTATCTAGTTTAACCCATCCATCCATCCATCCATCCATCCATTTTCTTCCGCTTATCCGGGGTCGGGTCGCGGGGGTAGCAGCCTAAGTAGGGAGGCCCAGACTTCCCTCTCCCCAGCCACTTGGAGCAGCTCCTCTGGGGGAATCCCAAGGCGTTCCCAGGCCAGCCGAGAAACATAGTCCCTCCAGCGCGTCCTGGGTCTTCCTCTGGGTCTCCTCCCGGTGGGACATGCCCGGAACACCTCACCAGGGAGGCGTCCAGGAGGCATCCTAACCAGATGCCCGAGCCACCTCAACTGGCTCCTCTCGATGTGGAGAAGCAGCGGCTCTACTCCGAGTCCCTCCCGGATGACTGAGCTTCTCACCCTATCTCTAAGGGAGAGTCCAGCCACCCTGCGGAGAAAACTCATTTCAGCCGCTTGTATCCGAGATCTCGTTCTTTCGGTCACAACCCAAAGCTCATGACCATAGATGAGGGTGGGAACGTAGATCGATCGGTAAATTGAGAGCTTTGCCTTTCGACTCAGCTCTCTCTTCACCACGACAGACCGGTACAGCGCCCGCTTCACTGCGGATGCTGCACCTATCCGCCTATCGATCTCACGCTCCAGTTTTCCCTCATTCGTGAACAAGACCCCGAGATACTTAAACTCCTCCACTTGGGGCAGGACCTCCTCCCCGACCCGGAGAGGGCATGCTACCCTTTTCCGGCTCAAGACCATGGCCTCGGATTTGGAGGAACTGATCTTCATCCCGGCCGCATCACACTCGGCGTGTGTGTGCATGGTGCATGAAGGTAGGTGAGGTTCACAGTATATAATATATATATATATATACAGTATATATGTCTCAGGTATATATATACAGTATATATGTACAGTACAGTATATATGTATATACAGTATATATGTCTCAGGTATATATATACAGTATATATATATACAGTATATCAGTATATATATACAGTATATATATACAGTATATATATATACAGTATATATGTACAGTACAGTATATAGGTATATACAGTATATATGTCTCAGGTATATATATACAGTATATACAGTATATATATACAGTATATATGTCTCAGGTATATATATACAGTATAAATGTACAGTACAGTATATATGTATATACAGTATATATATACAGTATATATGTCTCAGGTATATATATACACAGTATATATGTACAGTACAGTATATATGTATATACAGTATATATGTCTCAGGTATATATATACAGTATATATGTACAGTACAGTATATATGTATATACAGTATATATGTCTCAGGTATATATATACAGTACCTGTATATATATACAGTATATCAGTATATATATACAGTATATATATACAGTATATATATACAGTATATATGTACAGTACAGTATATAGGTATATACAGTATATATGTCTCAGGTATATATATACAGTATATACAGTATATATATATACAGTATATATGTCTCAGGTATATATATACAGTATATATGTACAGTACAGTATATATGTATATACAGTATATATATACAGTATATATGTCTCAGGTATATATATACAGTATATATATATACAGTATATATGTACAGTACAGTATATATGTATATACAGTATATATGTCTCAGGTATATATATACAGTATATATATACAGTATATCAGTATATATATACAGTATATATATGTCTCAGGGGAGACTCCTTGCCGGTCAATTCTAAATAAAACAAGAGCTTATGAAGCTATGCTAATGTGCTAGCTGCTTCTGTGCGAAGGGGAAATGGAAATATCTGCCAACTCTGGACTTGTTGGCTCTGCTAAGACTCTTTGATTTGTTCAAAAATTAAACTTAAACTAAGTTTATCTAGTTTAAAGCTCCACTGACATCATCTTTTAACTTTCCATAAAATGGCACAACATATATATATATTAAGATTGACCTCTGATCGTTTTTGCTAAAACAATGTGAAATGAATGAAAATTCCTCTCAAAAACAGTTTAAAATTAGCGCCTTTTTTTTAACACGATAAATACGGGGTTTTACCGTCGCGCGATTATGACGTCACTTCCAGACCTGCGTCAACAGCGCTCCTTGTTTACAATGTCAAGATACAAACGCGATCCGTCCAATTTAGCCATTTAAAACGTTATATTTTAGCGGTTTGTCTTAAGAGAAGCCAAAGTTATTTCCAGTAAACAGCAGGTTATAATTTTTTTTCAGCTCCTGCTGGTTTTTGGAGACTTTTCACTTCAGGACGTGAGCAGCTCTGTGAGGACTTACAGCATAGTTTCCACAGCACTGAAATGGTAATATATTAGTTAATGTTTCTAATAATTATTCAACATTAATTTATAGTTTAAAAAATTAGTCCCTTTTAAAATATCTGTTAAATATATTATTCTTTTATTTTATTTTGTTTGTGTTTTCAGGTTTCCAGGTCTCCAGTCCATCACCTGAGGCTCTTCCTGAACCACTAGTACAACCCAGACTTTCACATCACAGCAGGTAAGATTGCATCAACAAAAAGAATAGTACTCAACAATATTCTTTGATGTAAATCTGTTGATTTTCTGTGGTTCTGATGAGGGAAGTGACAAAGTGGATGCAGCATTCAGCCCATAATGGACCCAGATGTCCCCTGCGTCCAGACCTACAACACCTGGACATCCATGAGCGTGCACGAGGAGGTGGTGAACATTCCTTGAAGAAAGGCATATCGCCCGCAACCTTTCATGGCAGAGTTTTAAATCACGATGGCCATCACAGGCACGTTACAGCATTAGTTGTTGCACAAAGTCAGTGTTGAAGATGACAGATCAGCTACTAATGTCAAAATTATTTGCTCATTATCCATCAAATGGTGGCCACCTTGACTTTGGTTGACTCCAAAATGTTATTACTGTGTTTTCTGGACTATAAGTCACAGTTTTTTCATAGACATATGTTTTTCTTTCTTTCTTTTTTTCATTGACGTATAGTCCAAAGAAACATATATGTTTTGTTTTTTTTGAAAAGTCCAGGGACGAAGGTGGCTCTACAATGTCCCTCCGCCTGCACTTTGCCACTTCCCGGGGCCACGGACCACATGCCTCAATGCCCTCTTCCTCCCCGCTCCGGCAGCGGAGGGACAGGGCATGACTGCCGACCCAGACGGACTGTTCTCAGTGCAACTGTGCCACACCGCCCAGACACCTTTGCCTTTATAATGTCGAGCAAACATACTTTTTTTGTGTGTTCATCTTGTTAAATTTTGAAGTACTGCAACAGAAAGTCCTCCCATGCACTCTCACAGCCGCCAATCGATTTTTGGCACAACACCGGCCCACGTTTACCAAGGGTCAGTGGGGACGTATAATAAATGTGACTTATATGCCGAAGTCACTTATATGTTTTTTCCTCTTCATGAGGTTAATAAAAGTAGCAGTACTTTCTCCGTAAGTAAACAAAATATATATATATATATATATAGCCTAAAAGCTCTGCATGCCTGCAGCATCCATTACCACTAACCACCCTGTGGGGTTGAGATAGTCAGTAGTTACATCTCAGTGCAAGCAACATGAAACCAACTCACCAAAGTAAATGAGATTTTATTTTTCAACCACCATTGCTTCAATTAAGTTGCATTTGCTCAGTCAAATAGAAAAGGTGGAGTCTGGACCAAATGATGGAATTTGGTTCCACTAGGCTGACTTTTTCCTGAGTTTTTTTTATTTTTTAAACACATTTGCACAAGGTGCTGTTGGTCCAGACTGAAATGAGGAAAAAGAATGAAGCTTCCCCAAACACAGTGACCTTTGGCAGTCACTCCATCGGCTGCTCATCACCTCAGACTCATTTATCAGGGACAGTGCTCTCCGAGGAGACTCACAGGTGATGCTCTTGATGGGGGTCACACGACCTGTTGGGTCACTCAACTCACAATCTTGGCTGTCGGCAATAAAACAAGTCAGGGGAGACAAACTCCTTGCCGGTCATTTCTAAATAAAACAAGAGCTTATGAAGCGACGCTAATGTGCTAGCTGCTTCTGTGCAAATGGGAAATGGAAATATCTGCCAACTCCGGACTTGTTGGCTCTGCTAAGACTCTTTGATTTGTTCAAAAATTAAAATTTAATGCTGGAAAAGTAACAAGTGAAGTGACTATTTTATTTTTAACAACTATATTATCTTTGTAGAAGTGTATTATAGGCTATAAGTTTAGCTGATTTTTGTTTAATTGAAAAAAAAAAAAAGGATAATGTCACACAAGGTTTTATGAAATGACAGAAGGATTTAGCATGTTTTAATATAACATGCATACCATTAATATGTATAAAATGGTACTTCCTCGACCTCCAGTCATTTAACAGTCAACAATGGTGCACCACAAGGTTCAGTCTTAGGGCCCACCCTCCTTACAATCCCCACAGATAATGTAAGTCAGAGCATCCCTGATGCATCCTTACATTTCTATGCTGATGACACAGTTGTTTATTGTCAAGCTAAAACAGTTGCTAAGGTTTTCCAGCTTTTGCAAAACGCCTTTAACATAATCCAGTCAAATTTCTTCTGTCTCAAACTTGTCCTAAATGCAGACAAAACCAAAGGGACGCTTTTTTCAAACAGGAAGTCGGCCCCAGCAGTTCTATCCTCAAAATGTGTCCCTATTGAGTTTGTTGATTCCTACAAATATTTGGGTATCTTGATCGACTTGCATCTCTCTTTTAAACTTCACGTCTAAAACTTGGTAAGGAAACTGAAAGTTAAACTGGGTTTGTTTTTCAGAAATAGATCCTGTCTAACTCTGAATGCTAGGAAACGCCTTGTATCTGTGACTTTTCTTCCCTCTATTAACTACGGTGACATTATTGAACGCCCCTACAAGCGCCTTGCAGATGTTGTATGCTGCCTATCACGGAGTGCTATAAGATTCATAACTGGCAGTAACTACCGTACCCACCACTGCACCCTGTATTCACTGGTAAACTGGACATCATGCAGACTCTCCCACTGGTACATTTTCATCTTTAAATTACTTCTTGGTCTGCTGCCTTCATACATCTCCTCCTAAATGTCTCTGTGTGAGTGCAGCTACAGTAGCCGTGTTTCCATCTATTTTCATTTCGAATTTTGAGCTAATTTTTGAAATCTCGCAAAAATGTAAATACAAATTAATGCGGATCAGAAGTGTTTCCATTAACTTGCTTGAAGCGCATCTACCGGGCCACGCACAGCGTCATTACGTCAGACGTCAGCGTTGCGCATGTCTACAGTAAACAGGAAGTAGCGGTTGAAAACAGAACCCGACCACACATCTCGGCAAAATGGAGAGAATATTTCAGGTATGTGTTGCTATCGGGCAAGTTGTATTTATTCTGTCATGCCAACTAGTTTTAGCGATGTTACATGTTGTCCGGAGCGGAAACAGCTGATCAGTCACGTGACGTGAATGTTCGCTACGGCAGAACTGAGTCGGCAAATCTGTTTCCATCTGTCGTTTTGCGCATCAGCTCTGTTTCGAAACCCCCAAAAACCACCTCAAGCGAGCGTATCAACTTTTGAGCGAATTAGAGGAAGTTAACTCGAATTTTGCCGTTTCCAGCTTTTCTGATGCGATGCTTCAAAATGCGCATCTAGAAACCTTGATGGAAACACGGCTTGTGTGTGCTCTCAGGACATTATTACATGCAGTGTCCCCTCAGTGCAGACTGAAGTAGGCAAAAGGGCCTTCTCCTACTCTGCTTCTGTTTCCTGGAATATCTTGCAAAAAGATCTAGAGCTCTTGACTTGACCTCTCTAAGTAGCTTCAAACATCTGCTAAATTCCTGGGAATAACCATTGCACACATGTTCCTGTTTTTAGTTTTCTACACTGCCTTACAATCTAGCTGCTTTACTCTTACATTTTCTTTTAAATACCATTTTATTGTCACTTGTTATCCTCAATTTGTATGCATCATTTATAATTGTCTATTGTTGCCTTTGTTTTCCACTGTTGTCATCACTCTTTCAGGTCTCTCTTGTAAATGAGTCCCCGAGGATCATTCGGATTAGCCTATATAAATAAAAGTTGAAGGAATGTGAATATTTAAGATATTTAAAATAACAATTTTATATGTAAAACAAACTAGCATGTTGACATCAAAGTTCATGCTCAGAAACCATCTTGGCTCCAGCAAACGGGTTGGTCCACTTAAGGTGTTTACTGCTTGGTGGGGAAACAGTTTTCTGGAACTCCTCTGACTGATGAGGCCCTCCTGATGGAGGGTGAAACGTTTCTACTTTGTATAAAAAATAAACTGCCCAGATGACCCAAATGAGAATTATTGGATTTGGTACCTGGATTATTGAGCATGAACTTTCTTTTCATGCTCAATAATTCAATAAAAAATAAAAAATAAATCCAACAAAGTTCAGTCAGGTCATCTGGAAGTTTTTTATTTTTATTTTGTTGAGACATTTCATCCTTCATCCAAAGGCCTTCATCAGTCCAAGGAGCCACGAACAAACTCAGTCCCACAAGCAGCACACTCCAGAGATGCTCACAAGTCATTTTTTGCAAGTCCAAGTCAAGTCTCAAGTCTCTGATCTCAAGTCCAAGTCAAGTCTCAAGTCTCTGATCTCATGTCCAGGTCAAGTCCAAGTCAAGTCTCAAGTCATTGATCTCAAGTCCAAGTCAAGTCTCAAGTCTCTGATCTCAAGTCCAAGTCAAGTCCAAGTCAAGTCCCTAATATTTGAGTGACACCGTGAATGAATGTATGCCATTCATTCGCAAACAATGGACATTAAATGTCTCTCCTTTTAAAAATATCCAGGTTAACATTAGACTAGCAAACCCAGGGGGAAAAAAAAACACAAGAACTGCCATGAGTTTGTCAAAATGACAATTCTTCCATTAGGTGTCTTGAGCCTGGGGGTGGAGATCTTTGTTTGTGGGTAAACATCCCCTCCTGAGAATCTTCTCCCAGCATATCTTCTCCAGTAGGTCAAAACAAAGGATCCCCCTCACACAGAGAACATTCAATTTACATACACCCCCCACAAATTACCCCACATTCCAACAGCATTTTGCTTCTACAGAGAGTTGCTTTCACCAGAGACTTATTGCTCTGTAGGTGGGGGGGGGGTTCTTACAAGCTTTGATCAAAAATAATGTTACACTGAATTTTATTTTTTTATTTTTTTTCATTCAACCTTTATTTAGTCAGGTAAATCTTATTGAGCCTCGAGGCCAATGAAACACATACATTAAACAATAAACAATAGAAAAGTAGCAAAAACATCCATCCATCCATCCATCCATCCATCCATCCATTTTCGTCCGCTTATCCGGGGTCGGGTTGCGTGGGTAGCAGCCTAAGTAGGGAGGCACACACTTCCCTCTTCCTCTCTTCACCACGACAGACCGGTACAACGCCTGCTTCACTGCGGAAGTCACAGATACAAGGTGTTTCCTAGCATTCAGTGTTAGACATGACATGTTATAATAATAATAATAATAATAATAATGAATTCAATTTATAACGCATCTTTCATCCATCCATCCATCCATCTTCTTCCGCTTATCTGGGGTCGGGTCGCGGGGGTAGCAGCCTAAGTAGGGAGGCCCAGACTTCCCTCTCCCCAGCCACTTGGTGCAGCTCCTCCAGGGGAATCCCAAGGCGTTCCCAGGCCAGCCGAGAAACATAGTCCCTCCAGCGTGTCCTGGGTCTTCCTCTGGGTCTCCTCCCGGTGGGACATGCCCGGAACACCTCCCCAGGGAGGCGTCCAGGAGGCATCCTAACCAGATGCCCGAGCCACCTCAACTGGCTCCTCTCGATGTGGAGAAGCAGCGGCTCTACTCCGAGTCCCTCCCGGATGACTGAGCTTCTCACCCTATCTCTAAGGGAGAGTCCAGACACCCTGCGGAGAAAACTCATTTCAGCCGCTTGTATCCGAGATCTTGTTCTTTCGGTCATAACCCAAAGCTCATGACCATAGATGAGGGTGGGAACGTAGATCGATCGGTAAATTGAGAGCTTTGCCTTTTGACTCAGCTCTCTCTTCACCACGACAGACCGGTACAGCGCCCGCTTCACTGCGGACACTGCACCTATCCGCCTATCGATCTCACGCTCCAGTTTTCCCTCATTCGTGAACAAGATCCCGAGATACGTAAACTCCTCCACTTGGGGCAGGACCTCCTCCCCGACCCGGAGAGGGCATGCTACCTTTTTCCGGCTCAAGACCATGGCCTCGGATTTGGAGGAACTGATCCTCATCCCGGCCGTATCACACTCGGCTGCAAACCGCTCCAGTGAAAATTGTAAATCACGAACTGATGAAGCCAGTAGGACCACATCATCTGCAAAAAACAGAGAAGCGATTCTAAGGTCACCAAAACAAATCCTCTCAACAGCGCCTCGTTGTAACGGAACTCGCTCGTAAGTCGGGGACTACCTGTATACTGTATATATAATACATATATATATATACTTATAAATATATATATACATATATATATACATACTGTATATATATATATACATATACATATATATATACATATACATATATATATACATATACATATATATATATATATACATATACATATATATATCTATATATATATATATATATATATATATATATATATATATATATATATATATATATATATATATATATATATATATATACAGGGAACCCCCGACCTACGACTCCATCGACCTGCGAACCACGGGACCTACGAACGAGTTAAAGTAGAAGAATACCATCGACGTACGGCAGAAAATATGTGACCTACGAACGAACCAAGTTAAAAATATATAATCGACCTACGGCACACGACCTACGAACGAGCCCCATTACAGGTATATAATCGAGCTACGGCGAAACTGCGTCACAAAACGGCAATCGGCGAGGTGGGGGAGGGGATTGCCTTTGGCTGTTGCTGGTTGGGCATGGGCGTGACACTGCGCATGGCAGTGGAAAAGTACCGCCAGCGAGAGGGGGGGGCTGGGCTTCTGGCGGATGTACACACAGCCGCATTGCAGCTGGCGGCGGAGGGATCCGTACAGGTAAAGCGGTAACTATTTAAAGGGCTGCGGCCATTTTGTGCCTCGTGGTTTTCCACTTTGATTGATGAGAGAAGAGAGTTACGAACAGCGAACTAAGAACAACGAAGAACGACGACGAGAGAAAACGAACAACGTACAAACAGGTACAGTAATAAATTTTAATTTACAGTAGCAGTTTTAGACTAAAGCGAACGTTAGCACGTTAGCATTAATTTTAAATTTTGCTCCTTAGGAATTAGCACGTTAGCTAATTTTCGACGCTACTGTATTTTTCGACGGGTCATCGAACGGGCAGGTACGGTCGTACTCAAAGAAATCTTTAGACGAAAGCAAATGTTTGCATTGATTTATGAACGTTAGCATTAATTTTAATTTTTGCTCCTTAGGAGTTAGCACGTTAGCTCGTACGAAGAATGGCTCCAAAGAGACCTGGAAAGTCCGCGGCCGCGGCAGAGGGGAAAAAACCTCGCAGAACCATCACGCTGGAGACGAAGGCAAAAATAATAAAAATGTCTGATGAGGGAATGACGCCATCTAAAATAGGAGAGAGGCTAGATTTACCGAGGTCGACTGTGGGGACGATAGTGGCGGACAAAGAGCGCATTTTGCAGCAAGTCCGTGCTTCGGCCCCAATGAAGTCCACCATCATAACTAAACAGAGGACGGGTAGAATAGTAGAGATGGAACGGTTGCTTGTGCTATGGCTGGAGGACAACACGCAACGCCGAATACCAGTTGGCATGTCGGTGATTTGCGAGAAGGCGAGGAGGATCTATAACAGGCTGATAGAACTTGGGACGAGTGAGGGAGGTGCAGGGGAGCAGGGGGGTGCGGGGGGGCAGGGGGCTGCACAGAGTGATCCGGGTGAAGGGACGTCCTCCCAGAGTGATCCGGGTGAAGGGACGTCTTCCCATAGCGCAGGAGGAGGGACTTCAAGCGCAGGAGGAGTGACTTCAAGCAGCACATCAGGGGAGTTGGATGGACCAGAGACCTTCACTGCATCTAAAGGATGGTTTGATCGTTTCAGGAAAAGAAACAACTTCCACAACATCAGAGTGCAGGGTGAGCATTTAATTTCTCATTTTTATTTTTTAATAATGCAGGTACAGTACAGGTAGTCCACGACTTACGATTGTTTTTTACATTTTTTTTCCCTTTTATTACAGTGTTACAACAGGTTAACCGTGTCATTTTGTGTGCATTTAGGTGAGGCAGCAAGTGCTGACCACGAGGCAGCTGAGGCATTCCCAGCAGAACTGGCTGAGATCATCAGGGACGGTGGGTACACTGCCCAGCAGGTCTTCAATGTGGATGAGACAGGGCTGTTCTGGAAGCGTTTGCCAGACAGGACCTACATCAGTAGGGAAGAACGAACCGCACCCGGCCACAAGGTCGGCAAGGAGCGTTTGACCTTGCTGGTGGGGGGCAATGCTTCGGGTGATTGCAAACTCAAGCCGTTGTTGGTGTACCAATTTAATAAACCCAGGCCCTTCAAAAATGTTGTTAAATCTACACTTCCTGTTTATTGGGCGTCTAATAAAAAGGCTTGGGTGACGCTGGAAGTTTTTACAAATTGGTTCAACAACAACTTTGTTCCAGAAGTGAAGCGTTTTTGCAGTGACCAGAAGATTGCCTTTAAAGTCCTGCTAGTCTTGGACAACGCTCCAGGACACCCCCCTACTCTCACCACGTTGAACAGGCATGTGAAGGTGGTGTACCTGCCTCCCAATACCACCTCTTTGATCCAGCCAATGGACCAGGGGGTTATTAGTACGTTTAAGGCGTACTACCTGCAGCGAGTCATCCGTGCCGCTTTGGAGGCAACGGAGAACTCTCAGACCCTCACGCTGAAAGACTTCTGGCGTAAGTACAACATCCTCGATGCTGTGCACAACATTGGCCACTCCTGGGATCGTGTTACTCCACAGAACATGTGTGGAGTCTGGAAGAAGCTCTGTCCAGAGCTTGTTCAGGGGGTACACGATTCCCAGGAGGTGGACCGTGTAATCGAGGATGTTGTGAGGATGGGCAGGTCACTGGAGCTCGAAATGGACCAGGACGATATCCAACACCTGCTGGGTGCATCAGGAGAGGACCTGTCCCCAGACGACCTGATTCAGCTCGACAGGCACGTCCTGGATGAGGAAGTTGAGGAGGAGGAGGAGGTGGAGGTCATTCCTCCGACCTTCACCAGGCAGGAGATGGTGCTGGCCTTTCAGGAACTCCACAGCTTCCTGGCGAGGATGGAGAAGCAGGACGTGGACTGTGAGAGGTTCGCCAAGGTCCGTCGGGGTGTCCTCAATGAAGTTGCGTGTTATCAGCAGATCCTGGATGATAAAAAGCTAGAAAAGGTGCAGAGCAGCATGCTGCAATATTTTACAAAGGTCACAGCACCGCCTCCAGGATCTGCTGATGCACCAGCTGAAAGGCCATCCAGTCCTCCTGCAGCAAGCCAGGAGGAGGCCTTGGACATCCCAGCGGACGAGAGGCCATCCAGTCCTACTGCAGCAAGCCAGGAGGACATGGACAGCCCACCATCTCCCCAGTGAAACACGCCGCCGCCCCCCCCCGCGCTCCCTCCCTCCAGGTACAGCACGTACTGAAATGAATTTTTTTTTTTGGAGTTGTCATGTTACACAAATTAATGTCATCTGTCTCTGCTTATGTTCACAGCCTTCCTCCTCCTCCCCCTCCTCTTCACCAACTCCACCATCCCATCACTGACCTGCCCACCCTCACATCCCAGCACAGCAACGTCAGAAAGGTACAGCAAAGACGTGTTAATTTATTTTCTCTTTTTTTTTTACTTACATCTACACCTACTGTAATCATCACCTCTCTCTCGACAGCCTCCAAAGCGGCACGTCCCCCTGGTCCATCCACACACCTGCTATGCACCACACCACACACGTAAGGAGAAGTTGTTGTTGTCTGTGTTGTTGTTATCAGCAGGTGTTCACGTCTGTGTGTGTTTGTGTTTCAACAGATCCACTTGCTGTTTCGCCTCATGGAACAGCGTCGGGTACCACGTACCCGTGCTCCTGCTGCTCTGCCTCCAGCCTCCTGCACCTCCTCCAGCCTCCTCCCTGTGCTCCTGCTCCACACACCACACCACACACGTAAGGAGAAGTTGTTGTTGTCTGTGTTGTTGTTATCAGCAGGTGTTCACGTCTGTGTGTGTTTGTGTTTCAACAGATCCACTTGCTGTTTCGCCTCATGGAACAGCGTCGGGTACCACGTACCCGTGCTCCTGCTGCTCTGCCTCCAGCCTCCTGCACCTCCTCCAGCCTCCTCCCTGTGCTCCTGCTCCACACACCACACCACACACGTAAGGAGAAGTTGTTGTTGTCTGTGTTGTTGTTATCAGCAGGTGCTGACGTGTGTGTGTGGTTGTGTTCCAACAGTTCATCCGCGTGTTGATCCACGTCATGGTGCTACTGGTCCTCCAGCCTCCTGCACCTGCTCCAGCCTCCTGCTCTGCCTCCAGCCTCCTGCTCTGCCTCCAGCCTCCTGCCTGTCCTCCTGCTCCACACACCACACCACACACGTAAGGAGAAGTTGTTGTTGTCTGTGTTGTTGTTATCAGCAGGTGCTGACGTGTGTGTGTGGTTGTGTTCCAACAGTTCATCCGCGTGTTGATCCACGTCATGGTGCTACTGGTCCTCCAGCCTCCTGCACCTGCTCCAGCCTCCTGCTCTGCCTCCAGCCTCCTGCTCTGCCTCCAGCCTCCTGCTCTGCCTCCAGCCTCCTGCCTGTCCTCCTGCTCCACACACCACACCACACACGTAAGGAGAAGTTGTTGTTGTCTGTGTTGTTGTTATCAGCAGGTGCTGACGTGTGTGTGTGGTTGTGTTCCAACAGTTCATCCGCGTGTTGATCCACGTCATGGTGCTACTGGTCCTCCAGCCTCCTGCACCTGCTCCAGCCTCCTGCTCTGCCTCCAGCCTCCTGCTCTGCCTCCAGCCTCCTGCTCTGCCTCCAGCCTCCTGCCTGTCCTCCTGCTCCACACACCACACCACACACGTAAGGAGAAGTTGTTGTTGTCTGTGTTGTTGTTATCAGCAGGTGCTGACGTGTGTGTGTGGTTGTGTTCCAACAGTTCATCCGCGTGTTGATCCACGTCATGGATGAGCCTCTGGTGCTACTGGTCCTCCAGCCTGCCTCTGGTGTCCTGCATGTTGCCTCCATCCATCACCTTTGTGTCGTTCTGCATAAATGACTGCTGCCAAAAACCAAAAAAACTTCATGTGATGCACAGACCTGCTCACATCAGGACCACAGACCTGAACTGACACATGCCTGAACTTACAGCTGGCCTAAAATGCTCCCAACATTCATTGTTGAGCAATGGCTCAGCAGTTCCATCAGATGCAGGTTTGATCATGAGAACAACATCTGTCTACCTACACTTCGGTCAAAGTAAGACAATTTTGATTCATTTTTCTGCTGCTTCTCGCTTTTTCTGAGTTCATGGACTTCTTTCTCATGCACATGGACACTCATCAACACAACGTGCTCATGTGTGATTGCTGACATCATTTTGCTGATGTGACTCTCTGATTTGCTGCTGTTTTGCTGTGAAAAGCTGCTCTTTGACAAGTGTTCGTGTGTGATTGTTGACATCATTTTGATGATGTGACTCTCTGATTTGCTGCTGTTTTGCTGTGAAAAGCTGCACTTTGACAAGTGTTCATGTGTGATTGTTGACATCATTTTGATGATGGGAATCCCTGGTTTGCTGCAGGTTTTGATGTGAAAAGCTGCACTTTCAGAAGTGCTCATGTGTGATTGTTGACATAATTTTGATGATGAGATTTCCTGCTGATTTGCTGCAGTTCTGATGTGAAGTTACTGATGTACAGGTGTTTATGGATGCATGTGTGGTGTAATTGTTTAGATAAGTGCTTGTAAATAAAGTTCTGTGCATGTATATAGCCCAGTATGTCAGTGTCATGCTGTTAAATGTGGGCGCGGCGGTCCGTTAGCGGTATTTCCGCGACCTACGAACAGAATAGCGACCTACGAACGAGACGCTACTTTCACCCCCCACCTACGAACCGATCGACCTGCGAACGGTTCTTAGGTCCCAAACTCGTTCGTAGGTCGGGGGTTCCCTGTATATATATATATATATATATATATATATATATATATATACATATGTGATGAAAACGAGATTATGTACACAGGGTCCCAGTTACATCCAACAACAAATGCAAGAGAAAAACAGTAATAACATCTAGGATTAACTAAGAAAACATCAACTAGAAATACACTAAGCCCTAATGTAGTAGAAAAACATCATTATAAACAGCAGCACGAACACGAGTCTGTATGAGCAGATGGTCACAGATGAACACAGCAACAAGAAAACAGATCAGCATCAGCATGATGTGATATTTTGCATGTGTTTAT
>JBBPBX010013569.1:13917-37079 GCA_038048925.1 Garcialebias charrua
AACGGTGGCCATTAAACGTGTCTAGTTGGGTCTGGGGGTCTGGAGAACAACCGACACATTGTGTGACCCCGCCTTGGACCCCAGACGGACTAATGAATGAGGGTAACCCCCACCTTCTTTTGCATCCTCACCCCCACTCTCAACCCCAACCTCCCTTCATGCCAGACCCCTGGTAGGTAATTCCCCCACTTCTTTCACAGGGTCCCAGACATCCTCCGCAGCCTTTGACTGAGAGCTTATCTTTTCAGAGGGAAATGTGTGTCATTTGAGGTTTAAGGGGGGGAAAAAAAAAGCAAAACAAAAACATTGTCACTACCATACAGTTCAACTCCGACTAAAGAACCCCCACACCCCCACTCATCGTCCACTTCTTTACCTACTCTTCCAAAACTTGCAGCCTCCGAGCGCAGACAGACACTGTGAAGCATCAGCGTCTGAATTTATCTTCAGGACTATGTAAAATAGGTGAAGGAGACTGTGGTGGGATTATATGGGACTGGCTGGCAGCGTCTCGGGACGTAAAACGGACAAAAGACTTGGCGGAAAACAGGATTATTTGAACACGGAGGGACCACTATGTTACTGATGTAAACCTAATCATGCTATACAACAACGCATTTGAGATATAACATGTCAAGTGTATGTCTAAAAGCATGGAAGGCTGTTAAAATTTTTCAGAAAACAACACTACAGGGTGTACCGTATTTTCCGAACTATAAGTCGCACCTTTTTGCCTAATTTGCATGCCCTGCGACTTATAGAGAGGTGAGACTTGTTTATGGATTTTCCCCCATATTTTTAGACCAATGTTTGGCTCAGATATGAGCAAATAGCTCATAAACCACACAGCAGATTTTTTTTCAAACTTACAGAAAGTAATCACTAGATGTACATTTACAAACTGTTAGCTGTTGGAGTTATTTGAGATAAAATTCGATGTTTTATAGACGTAAATGTGTTGCGGTTAGCTTAGTTGTTTTTCCTTGTACTTTTTCAAAGCGAAAAAATTTAAATCCAGCAGATTTGACCATTACGTGAATTTATTAAGGAAAGGTTAAGCTAAGACACATGTTTGCTATAATTTTCAGCAGACAAATAATTGTTTTTACCGTGTTAATCTTGTGAAAATGGATGCGATTTATATAAAGGTGCGACCTGTTTATGGATTTTTTCAATTTATTGACAATAATTGGACAAAGCGACTTATATAAAG
This sequence comes from Garcialebias charrua, assembly GCA_038048925.1. NCBI lineage: Eukaryota > Metazoa > Chordata > Actinopteri > Cyprinodontiformes > Rivulidae > Garcialebias > Garcialebias charrua. Next base: position 15,131 of record JBBPBX010013569.1, read on the forward strand.
GTGCGACCTATAGTTCTGAAAATACTGTATTTTAAACAATGTATTTTAAACAATCTGTTCAATTATTCCTGAAATCTACAGTCAAGCAGAAAATAATATGCTTCTTTTTTGTACTGAGACACCCACACCAGTAGTCCCTTCAAGTAACCATGTGAATAACACAAAGCACTGGTTTTGCTCTGGAAAGCAACCATGTATCCCTGGGAGATTTAACAACAGTGACATGTGTAAGCGCAATGCATACAAAATATTGCTCCTCTGCTTTGCGCCTTTTCCCCTGTCTTGGTCCTCTCCTGTCATGTTTGCAGTGCACAGCGGCTGCCCACAGCACATCTGAGTATTCTTTCACAACACTCAGCACTTCACGGCGCTGTAATTATTAGTATTTCTTCAGAAGCGTTGCAGCTAAAGAACGTGCACTTGTGGCTAATGTATTCTGCACACACCAAGACTGACTGCCACTATCAAAGGACTTGCCTGAATGGCAGTAATAACTGGAAAATTATTTCTGATAGCCTGAAACAATCTTCCAAATCATCACAGAACTTTATTAAAATAATATCAAATCAAATTAGCCAGCGTCCCCCTGTAATGAATTAAGTAAAGGGTTATGCCAGCATTAATCCCATCATGCTCGGAGGCATGGGGGCGGTGGGAGCGTTTAATAAACCAGTGCAGTCCCTTCGAGCAGCGGAGCTTTGGATCCAGCATCCAGCTTGATGCCTTCTCTACGGAGAGAAACACATCAAAAAGATTTCCCCACTTTCTCTCCATCCTTCATCCCCTCGTTCCCTCCTTATACCTCTTCCTTTATTCTCTCCCTCTCATCTGCCCTTTTTCTTCTTTCGTTTTTCTTTCCACCCATCAAACTACCCACAACCCTCCTTGTGTCTTTCTAAATAATCTGTCGCTTCCCTCCCCTCCTTCCAGTGCTCCTTTGTGCCTGTGGGTGAGATTATTCATAAGGGGTTGAATCTTGGTGGAATCTCAGAAGACTGGTGATAAGTGGTGGAGCCCGCTGGGACGGCATCTCCAAGTACAGTTTTTTTTTTTTTTTCAACGAAGACAAAACCAAATAGGTCACTCGTCAGGCGTGCGAAGGCGGAGATATTTTGGACCTAATTATGGACACATATCAAGGAAGAAAAAAATAATCCTGCTTCCAACGTCAAGTGTCTAACGGCTGCTTAAATTTGGAGTATAAAAAAGCACTATACTCTCGCGTTTGAATTATTTACGCAAAGATGCATTAACAATTAAAGGCCTAGCATTCTTTGAAGGAATGTACAACACCTGATTCCTTTAGTTTGAGGCTAAAATCATCCTAAATTAAGAAATGACGGAGTTGTACATCTCAAAAATAACCATATGAACAAGCACATCCAATATTTGAATGTGTCACCCTTGGATTATGTGTTGTGAATGACTTGCAGCTACTACCATGTTGAATTTTAGGTCGAGCTAAAGCCTTATTGGGAGCTGGCTCATGTCAAATAGCTGCACTTAGCAACATGCCTGGTCCTGGTGCTGAAATATAACCACCCAAACTCCTTGACATCACATGTCATGAAGTCGCTGGAGAGGCATGTCAAGTTCATAAGATCAGTAGTGGAACCATACCTGGACCCCCTACATTTTGCATACCAGCCATGCACGCATTGGAGTTGATGACGTCATCATCTACCTGCTACAGAGCCTACACACACCTGGACAGGGCAGGCAGCACTGTAAGAGCCGTGTTCTTTGACTTTTCCAGTGCTTTAACACCATCAGACCTGCTCTACTCTGCAGGAAGCTCCTGGACATGCAGGTGAATGACTCGCTGGTCACCTGGATCAGAGACTACCTCATAGGTCGACCACAGTATGTGAGGCTACAGAACGCCTCCTCGGACACCATACTCATGGGACGGACCTCTCACAGTTTCTGTTCACACACTACACCTCAGACTTTTTTTTATATTATTTTTTAAAATTCATTTTACATATTAAAAAAACATAAAAGATAATGGGAAAAAAACCATTTCATAAATTTGTGAAATAATTAAAATACATAAAATGAAAAGTGGCAGAAAGAAGAAAAAATTCTTACTTTGTCTGCCCCTTAAAAAAAAAAACAATTTCAAATAATCAATTTAAACAATAATCTTCCAGAAACAACAGATCAATTTAGTAACATGTCACACTCAACAATTAACACATTTGAATGCTTTACTTAAAGCTTTAGTATTTTGCTAGCAGTTTAGACTTGATAATTTTTTTGAATTTCATCACAGAGTTTACATCTTTAACATCTTTTTCCTAAACATTCCACAATTCTACTCCCTTATTTGAAATAAAAACGTCCTTCAAACTAGTCCTATATCTAGGTTTAACAAGCTCCTTTTAAACTGTAACAGCTTTCTTTCTTTACGAAACACATTTGAACATTTGATGGTAGCATATTCTTATGAGCCCTATGCATTACTAACAAAATATTGTAGTCTACCAATTCATAAAACTTCAATACAGTAGTTTGAGTTGTTTAAATAATACATTCGATGGATGACAATAAGGCTTTCTAGCAATAATTCTCACCGCTCTTTTCTGTCAAATAAAGATTTGTTATCGTTGTACAGGCTTTACCCCAAACCTCCACACAATAAATTAAATGTGGAACAAAAATGGAGTTATATAGCAAATAAAGAGCCCTATCATTTAACAAGTCCTTTAGTTTATACAATACAGCAATAGATTTAGATAACCTAGTTTTATTGATTTATTTATTAATATTTTTTACATTTTTGGGCTCTAGTGGCCTTTATTGCAGAGGGAGAGGGCGAAGCGGGGCAGAGAGAAGGGAGAGACACTGCAGATAGAAGCTCGTCGGGTCTGGGACATGAACCCGCGACGCCTGCAGAGAGGCTCAGCCTCAAGCATATGTGCCGCGCGCTTAACCACTACACCAAAGCGCCGGCACAGATGACATAGTTTTAACAGAATACTGTATACTGTATGCTGTTTCCACGACAATCTCTCATCAACAATTATATCCAAAACCTTCAGATACAACTCACAATCCTGCCATCTGCAGAAGTTCTCAGATGACTCTGCCATTGTGGGCTGCATCACTGGTGACCAGGAAGCTGAATCCAGAGGTGTGGTAACAGCTTTGTGGAGGGCTGTGGACAGAACCACCTGCAACTCAACATTGGAAAGACTAAAGCGCTGCAGGTGGACTACAGGAAGAAGATCAGCCCCACTAACTTTATCAACATCAAGGGGACTAAGATGGATGATGTGGACTGCTACAAGTACCTGGTGGTCCACCTAGACAATAAACTGGACTGGACAGCTAACACCCTCAACAAGAAAGGGCAGAGTCGCCTTTTTCGTCTGAGGAGATTCAGGTTCTTTATCGTCTGCAGGACCATGATGCAGGTGCTTTACCACTCTGTGGTCTCCAGCGTATTCTTCTATGCTGTGGTGTGCTGGGGCAGCAGGGTGATGCCAACAGACCCAATAAGCTCATCAAGAGAGCTGGCTCAGTTCTGGGAGTGGAACTGCAGAGGTGTCTGAGCAGAGGATGCTGAGGAACCTGCTCCAGATCCTGAGCAACACGTCTCACACCACCTGCATGCCACTCTGGACTCTTACTGCAGCACCTTCAGACGTAGACTGAGACCACTGAGGTTCTCCACAGGACAACACAGGAAGTCCTTCCTTCCTGTGGCTATTAAACTTTTCAATTCCTCCTCCTTTCTGCACATAGGACAATACAATTAATCCTGCACCACAATAAACACTTGAATGTTTCTGTCTGTACCTGACCTGTTTTAGAACTTAACTGTTGGTACTTTTCTATTCTCTGTTATTTTTTTATTTTCTCTGTTTGTTTTTTTATTCCTTGTGTATATTCCTTTGTACTGAAACTCTGGCACAACAATTTCCTGCGAGATCAATGAAAGTACTGTCTTATCTTATCTTACCTTATCTTATCTTAAATGAGTTTGTCTCCAAATATTGATGAGTAGTTGATATACCTTTAATAATTCAACAAAGTTCAGTCAGGTCATAGACGTTTTTTTTTTCCTTGAGACCTCTCGTCCTTCGTCAAAAGTACTTCATCAGTCCGAGGAGTCCCAACAAAGCCAGCCACAAGCAGCAACTCACACAGTGGACAAACCAGTTTGCTAGTGATAAGCTGGTTCCCCCCCCCCATCGAGTCCTCTGAGGTAGTTCATAATCAATAATCCAGGTAAAAAAATCAATCCAGCAATCCGGTTGCTCCACAAGGTAATTGTGCTGCTTGTGGGACTGAGCTTGTTGGGGCTCCTCAGACTGATGAAATCATTTGGAAAATGGACAAAACTTACAAAAAAAATAATTAAACCCTTCAGCTGACCTGACTAAACTTTGTTTGATTTTTTTAACCTGGATTATTGAGCATGAACTTTGATCTTTAAAGGATCAGTATGTAACTTATTTTTTAAACATATTTCTTCACTCAGCCACTATTTCATGATAGATTGGTGTTTGACAGGTAATCTCTGAAAAAAACTATAGTCCTCTGGCGTCTCCCGGTGGTAATAAAAGCATTTATAAAAACCAAAGCGCCCCGCGGTTAACCAGCCAATAAAAACAGAGTTTATAACCAGCCAATAAAAACAGAGCTTCTAACTTCTCACGCTCCTAACCCACGCCCCCCCACCCCAGCCCACGCCCCAGCCTGTCAGCCCGCAGCGAGCCCCGCAGCGGCCGCGCAGGTTCTCGTTGAAATAATTGCAAAGCGATGCAAAACTGTTTTGTATGTGACACAAATGTATTAAATTCCCCTTCTTCATCCCTGCTCTGGACTTTTCTTTTGTTTTTTTGCCAAAAGTCAAGTGATCGCTTCATCCTCCGCTCAGTCATTCAGGAAATGAATGAATTTGTCACGAGCGAATTAAAATCGGGTTCAACGTGGCTGCCGAGGCTCTGCAGATTTGCTGGTGTTCTGGTGTGCTGGACCCTGTTTTTATTTTATTTTTTAGAACGTTTTATTAACATATAAACACAGAAATTCGGAGCGGCTGCGACAGGACATGAGTGGAGGCGGAGTTAAGGAAGCTGAGCTGATTTACAGCGAGAGTGACGGGGAACAGAGCCATATATGGCTCTGAGGGGGAGGGAGCAGAATGCTTTTCCCTGTTGAAAATTTTTCTAAGTGCCAGCGTATTCCAGAAACTGCAGAATGCAGCTTTAAGGAATATTTCCTGAAAGTTTCATTAAAACTTGTCCAGCAGTCAGGAGAGCATTTAACTGACGGAGACAGTTGACACTAACAGTTTATGGAAAAGTAAAACTAGATTCCATTCTATAAAAAAAGAAACTGTCCAGATGACCCGACTGAGAATTATTGGATTTGCTACCTGGATTATTGAGCATGAACTTTCTTGCCTTTAACCACTTTGGCTGTGGCTGCCTGCCTGCATGGGAGGAGTCGACGAGGGACAGGATGGCCTCCAGAAACCATCCTGGCTCCAGCAAACTGGTTGGTCCTCTTAAGGTGTTTACTGCTTGGTGGGGAAACAGTTTGCTGAACTCCTCTGACTGATGATGGAGGGTGAAACGTTTCTATAAAAAAAGAAACTGTCCAGATGACCTGACTGAGAACTATTGGATTTGGTACCTGGATTATTGGGCATGGACTTTCTTGTAAAACTAGATTATTCCTCTAAAAATGCCACACAGTGAGACTGGTGAAGTTAAATGTCTTCAAAAGTTTTCTAAGTTTTTCCTCCATTCCAACAACAAAATGTCAGCTTCACCTGACCAAGTGGAAGTATCTCCTGATAAACTAGGCCAACGTTCTTATTATTACAAAGACAAACGGGGATAAATATACAGCCACTAACAAGACAGCAATTACTCACAGGGCTTTCTAACACGTGATGAGAGTTCAAGTCCCACATGGGGACCATTATCTTTTCCACTTTGTTTAGTTTATTTTTGGACTCAAATGTGTTATATGCAACTTTAGCAAGCCACTCAGCATTACGGAGCAGCAGGATTTTAATGCCGCTCAGAACTCAAAACTGAAATGGAAACTCGAGTTGAAGTCTGCTTCATGGGCCCGTAGGTCTATAAATCTGTGGGGAGATCAGTGCAAGGTATAATCTGGTTTTATCGTTAACTTTAGCAACAAAGTGGGGTTTATTCAGTGGAGGGTCATAAGTAAATTTACCTCATCTAGATCGTACAACAGTGACTTACACACAATACTGTCTGTGTCATCTCAGTGCCATCCATCCGTATATCCATCCATTTTCCGTCCATGCATTATTTTTTACCAGATTCTTCCTTTTTGGTTTGTGGCGGTCACTGGTGCCCATATCCAGTAGTCACTGTGAGAGATGGTGGGGACAACCTGGACAGGTCGCAAGTCCATGGACACATAGAGACAAACAACCATTCACACTCTCACAAGGTACAATTTAGGGTGCATTCATACCAGCCCTGTTTAGTCCGCTTTAGTCCGTTTGCCTAGAAAGTGTGGTTCGTTTGGGGAGGTGTGAATGCACAAACTCTGATACGGACCAAAAAAACAAACTCTGGTCTGCCTAAAAACCTAGGTCTCAGTTGGGTTGAAGTGAAGGCTGGCGTGTTTCGAAGGCAGTGTGAATGCAAGCAGACTGGAGACTGCTCCAAAAGCAGGAAGTGGACTACAGCGCAGGGCAAACAAACGCTCATTTCTCTTACCTCATACGATGCCATCAGCCGCCGTGTGTGACAAACAACATTCTTCATGGTCTTCTGCCTCATCTTCTGCTCATGCTGAGTCCATTGTTGAAAAAGGACAAAACAGAAATCCTAAAACTGCTAAAATTTGACACCACTCCATTTTTGTTTTTATTTCCAGAAGAAGAAGAAGAAGTGTCTTCTTCAGAGGTTTTTGTGTTGTTCCCTTCAGTTGGCTCGATTGACTCAGTGAAGTGTGAATGCGAACTGCACCAGCTGAAAATGTCAACAATTGTTATGAATATTGGTCCCCATCTGAACCGAGTCTACCAGACTGTCAGGCTGTCAGGTGTGAAAACAACCTTATATTTACCAATCAGCTTAACATACATGTTTTTGGTCTGTGGGAGGAAACAGGAGTACTCGGAGAAAACCCACGCATGCACAGAGCGAACATGCAGACTCACATTCACAGTACAGTATGTGAATGACTCTTCACAACATCTTAGTTGAATGTTTGTGTTACGACCGGAAGGCCAAAACATACAAAGTGGACACTGACACAGAAAAAGAATTAAAACGATTTTTATTAAACTAAAACTAAGAGCCTCCAGGCTGGCAGGGTCCTCCCAGGCTTCTCACCAGGACTGGAGCGTCCTCTCCTGGATCAGCGTCCAAAGGAAAAGAAAATTAATAAAAAGTACAAATAAGTGTTGGACTGGTGGGCGAGGCCAAAAACAATAAAACGCCACCCAGGTTGATCCAATCCTGTACAGGACCGTCGTACCCCCCCAGGCGACGATCTACCTTACCAAAGAAGTCCCTCTAAATAAACAAAACACGAGAACTGGACTACCTGCACCCACACAGTCAAAAGTACAAACAAATGAGAAAGAGAAAAAGGTAACAGTCCCTCACTGTTGATCCCAGTTGTCCTCCTGAACAACTGCACAGACACTGCCCTCAGTGTCTCCAAAATTAACTCAAACAGGCCCCTGTGGCACAGGCCCACACCTCTTAAGTTAAACCAAAGTGGCAGCCAGCACTTAAGGTGCCTTAACCCACACAGAACTCTGCTTTAAGCAGCCAGAGTCACTTTAAGAGCTTAACCAGCTCACCTTCCACTCCCCCTGGAGCAGACTCACAAACAAGCGGAGAGGGTGGAGCTCTCCTCAATGTTTGTACATCCTACAGCTTCCCAGCTGTTAAACATCTAGTGTTTCCTACACCAGTCTCAAACAAGCTTAAAACTTGTTTCACACAACCCTAGTAAATACTAAGGCTGTCACAAGAGCACCCTTTGCTCTACATGTGCTGTTTAGGCAGCACCAGTCATTTAAGACATTTCACAGCTCACAGTGATCAAAAGTGGGTGGAGAACACTTCTGAACACACACACATGCAGCATAAAACTGCTTTGAGCAAAACTTGGTTTTTACCTGCAACAGGATTCCAAGTATTTCCAACAAGCCCCCTTGCTTGCGTCCACCAACCTCAATTGGCAATCTCAACAACTCCCTTGCTCCAAGCAAAGGCTCCACAGTGTTCAGGTCTCAGCTCAGACTATTTAAAAGGCTGAGAGCAAACAGGTGTTTCACCTGAGCTAATCAAGCCTGATTAGGCTGAGTGAAAAAAAGTGCAGCTACAGGCTGCTGGTGCTTTCTTTAGCAGACTGCAGCCAACCTAAACACAATAATGATGTTTTTAAAAAAAACTCTGAACCCCCTCAGGTTCATAACACCCCCACCGAAAGTTATTTTGTATGGGGGTGATGTGTATGTTAGGGGAAAACATCACACATCCACCCATACAAAAAAAACAGAGGGTTAAAATGTAGCGGCCACATTACCTAAATGGACTAAAAACATCATTTAAAAAACTAGTCCATAAAACCGCTAACATTTTCTACAGTCACACTCAAAAAGTTTTAAAACCAAACAAGCAGCGCTTGTCTAAGTTTACCCTGAAAAGCTTTTTATTAGTCATCGACCCCAAACAAAAAACACCATAGTTGGTGCCAGCGTGTGACTGAATACTGGTCTTGACAGTCAGGGGGGATCTGTCCTCATTCTCTGCACCGGACAGCATCCCTGTGTCAGTTTCAACAGCTCTGCTCTCAGCCACACTGTAAGCACAGAGACAGTTAGACACAGAATCATGTGCATTGTGCTCAATGTAGGGTTGCAGCACCTCACATTTCACAGACAGCAAAAATGCATTTTCTGCTGCACTTTTAGTAATCGATTGCACATTGTCCTTCAACACTCCCTCATTGTTCTCTGCAAGAGAAAACAAAGGAACAGGTGGAATTGTTTTGTGTGACTTCACCTTCTTTGATAATTTCAGGTCCTCTCCTGACTGAACTAGATGTTCAGTTCCAAACAGCAGATGAAGACTTTTCCCCATGTCGATATAGTCTTTATTCTTCAGTTCCATCAACTGTTGTCTGGACAACAGAAGTTTTGCTTCATCTACTTCATTTGCAAACATTTCTGTTTTTACAGGAACTTGTTTCTCTTCAAGACTCGTCATAAATGTGTCACTTAAGTACACATCATCATCTCCATCATTGTTTTTAGCAGGAGCTACAGAAGAATGCAAAGAAACAGGAGGAACTGTTTCTTTTGGGTCCTCAGTCAGGTTCAATGGGACTTCCTCTGCTTCAGAACTGAATAAAAAACATTCACACAGATTAATGTCAAGTTCATTCAGCTCAAAGTTATTAAAATCCCCATCTGACTGAACTTGTTCAGGTTCAGTTTCATGTAATAAGAAAAAACTGTCACCCAAATTGATGTCATCCTCAATGTTCTCCTCCTGAAGACAATGTTCCTGTGGCGCCATCTCCTGTTGAAGTGTGAGAGGCTCACCTTCTTGAGTGCAAGGCTCTGGTGTCGCCTTTAGATGACACACTGTAGAACATGAATGTTGCTTTTCCAGTTGCTTTTTCAGTTCAGCTTTGAGCCTCAACACTCTCAACTCCTCCTGCAACTTCAGTATGTTTTGTTCACGAGCAACTTGAAGTCTTTGTCGTTCAATTTCCTCTTGTTCCCACAGACGCTTCTTTTCCTCCAAAGCAGCTTGACGTCTTTGTTGTTTAATTTGCAGTTCAAGCTCTTGTTTTTCTTTTAAAGCAACTTGCTCCTGCTCAAGAGCAGCTCGCTCCTCTTCAAGCTTCTTTCTCTCCATGGCAATCAAACGTTCTCTTTCCTCCTCCTTTTCTCTCAAACGCATTTGCTCATTCATCTCAGGAAAAATCCTAAGCTGACCCAATTCACAAAGCAGTTCACATCCCAACCATTCATCATCAGCATATTTTCTGACATCAATGTTAAAATGGTTTGCTACCCTTAGCTTTTGTTCTATTGTGCAGTCTACAAAGACTTGCACTGTGGGATGTTCAAGAAATCTTTTTAAATTGAAAGCCATGTTGTTGAGCAAAAACAAAAAAACTGTTTCTTTGTTTTTTAAACAGCTTACTCAAACAGTTCACCACCAAATGTCCTGCACACAGATGACAGTGAACCAAAACACAAATGCCCTACTGCTCTTGAATGTATCACAGGCAGCAGCATACACACACAGCTGATAGTACTCTGCAATCAGCACCAAAGAGAAGCTTCAGCCAGCTTCCAACTGCTGAAGTTAAGTCCTTCACAAATTTGGTGACTAAATTTTTTTTTAAGTTCACACTTTTGACAAACCCCCAAATAAAGGTGAACAGAAAAACTGTTCAACCTAGCAAACACCATTAAGTACGTCAGCTGTACACCGCACAGAACACACAAAAACACAGCTCAAGGCTATTTGTGAAACTGCCTGTCACAAACACTGTGTTTTAACTAATCAACGAGCCCCCATTAAATATTTAAGCACCCAAGCTCAAACAATGTCTGTTCAAAGACAGACCACCACCAACATGCACAGTAGGTGCACAGAACAAACAAGCAGCTTACCACTACACAAACTAGCTCATGCAAATCCAACACAACTCCTAAACTAGTTTGTTCATTCACATCCCAGACAAATCCTAAACTAACCAAAACAGCTCGTTCATTCAGATCCAGCACAACTACTGAATCAAAACTAAACTAACAGCTCGTTCATTCATATCCCGGACGAGCCCCCAATTTATATGTTACGACCGGTAAAGGCCAAAACATACAAAGTGGACACTGACACAGAAAAAGAATTAAAACGATTTTTATTAAACTAAAACTAAGAGCCTCCAGGCTGGCAGGGTCCTCCCAGGCTTCTCACCAGGACTGGAGCGTCCTCTCCTGGATCAGCGTCCAAAGGAAAAGAAAATTAATAAAAAGTACAAATAAGTGTTGGACTGGTGGGCGAGGCCAAAAACAATAAAACGCCACCCAGGTTGATCCAATCCTGTACAGGACCGTCGTACCCCCCCAGGCGACGATCTACCTTACCAAAGAAGTCCCTCTAAATAAACAAAACACGAGAACTGGACTACCTGCACCCACACAGTCAAAAGTACAAACAAATGAGAAAGAGAAAAAGGTAACAGTCCCTCACTGTTGATCCCAGTTGTCCTCCTGAACAACTGCACAGACACTGCCCTCAGTGTCTCCAAAATTAACTCAAACAGGCCCCTGTGGCACAGGCCCACACCTCTTAAGTTAAACCAAAGTGGCAGCCAGCACTTAAGGTGCCTTAACCCACACAGAACTCTGCTTTAAGCAGCCAGAGTCACTTTAAGAGCTTAACCAGCTCACCTTCCACTCCCCCTGGAGCAGACTCACAAACAAGCGGAGAGGGTGGAGCTCTCCTCAATGTTTGTACATCCTACAGCTTCCCAGCTGTTAAACATCTAGTGTTTCCTACACCAGTCTCAAACAAGCTTAAAACTTGTTTCACACAACCCTAGTAAATACTAAGGCTGTCACAAGAGCACCCTTTGCTCTACATGTGCTGTTTAGGCAGCACCAGTCATTTAAGACATTTCACAGCTCACAGTGATCAAAAGTGGGTGGAGAACACTTCTGAACACACACACATGCAGCATAAAACTGCTTTGAGCAAAACTTGGTTTTTACCTGCAACAGGATTCCAAGTATTTCCAACAAGCCCCCTTGCTTGCGTCCACCAACCTCAATTGGCAATCTCAACAACTCCCTTGCTCCAAGCAAAGGCTCCACAGTGTTCAGGTCTCAGCTCAGACTATTTAAAAGGCTGAGAGCAAACAGGTGTTTCACCTGAGCTAATCAAGCCTGATTAGGCTGAGTGAAAAAAAGTGCAGCTACAGGCTGCTGGTGCTTTCTTTAGCAGACTGCAGCCAACCTAAACCCAATAATGATGTTTTTAAAAAAAACTCTGAACCCCCTCAGGTTCATAACAGTTTGTTAAATCAACTAAGTTATGGCTATTTGTGTGATTTTTTAATACCAGGTGGCTACGGCAGCTTTTACCAAGTTGACTCTAGAATGATTAGTTTCCACAAGTTTCATTCAAATTTTTTTGTAGTTCGTGAAACATCCATCCATCCATCCATCCATTTTCTTCCGCTTATCCGGGGTCGGGTCGCGGGGGTAGCAGCCTAAGTAGGGAGGCCCAGACTTCCCTCTCCCCAGCCACTTGGAGCAGCTCCTCTGGGGGAATCCCAAGGCGTTCCCAGGCCAGCCGAGAAACATAGTCCCTCCAGCGCGTCCTGGGTCTTCCTCTGGGTCTCCTCCCGGTGGGACATGCCCGGAACACCTCACCAGGGAGGCGTCCAGGAGGCATCCTAACCAGATGCCCGAGCCACCTCAACTGGCTCCTCTCGATGTGGAGAAGCAGCGGCTCTACTCCGAGTCCCTCCCGGATGACTGAGCTTCTCACCCTATCTCTAAGGGAGAGTCCAGACACCCTGCGGAGAAAACTCATTTCAGCCGCTTGTATCCGAGATCTCGTTCTTTCGGTCATAACCCAAAGCTCATGACCATAGATGAGGGTGGGAACGTAGATCGATCGGTAAATTGAGAGCTTTGCCTTTTGACTCAGCTCTCTCTTCACCACGACAGACCGGTACAGCGCCCGCTTCACTGCGGATGCTGCACCTATCCGCCTATCGATCTCACGCTCCAGTTTTCCCTCATTCGTGAACAAGACCCCGAGATACTTAAACTCCTCCACTTGGGGCAGGACCTCCTCCCCGACCTGGAGAAGGCATGCTACCCTTTTCCGGCTCAAGACCATGGCCTCGGATTTGGAGGAACTGATCCTCATCCCGGCCGCATCACATTCAGCTGCAAACCGCTCCAGCGAAAGCTGTAGATCACGAACTGATGAAGCCAATAGGACCACATCATCTGCAAAAAACAGAGAAGAGATTCTAAGGCCACCAAAACGGATCCTCTCAACACCTTGGCTGCGCCTAGAAATTCTGTCCATAAAAGTTATGAACAGAATCGGTGACAAAGGGCAACCTTGGCGGAGTCCAACTCTCACCGGAAACGAGCCCGACTTACTGCCAGCGATGCGGACCAAGCTCTGACACCGGTCGTACAGGGACCTAACAGCCCATATCAAAGGGCCTGGTACCCCATACTCCCGGAGTACCCCCCACAGAACCCCCCGAGGGACGCGGTCGAATGCCTTCTCCAAGTCCACAAAGCACATGTAAACTGGTTGGGCAAACTCCCACGCACCCTCCAGGACCCTGCTGAGGGTGTAGAGCTGGTCCAGTGTTCCACGACCAGGACGAAAACCACACTGCTCCTCCTGAATCCGAGGTTCGACTATCCGACGGACCCTCCTCTCCAGAACCCCTGAATAGACCTTACCAGGGAGGCTTAAGAGTGTGATCCCCCTATATACAGGTAGTCCCCGATTTACGAGCGAGATCCGTCACAACGAGGCGCTCGTAAACCGGAAATCTCGTAATTTGGAACGGCCGCCATTTCTCTCGTAAATCCGGAATTTCGCTCGTAAATTGGAACGGTTTTCGCTAGCGCGACTACAAACACTCTATTTTCATCCAAAAACTGCTTATGAGTGCATAAAAATGATCGGAAACGTGTGTCCATATGCTTAACTAACTAACTGTGGTGAAAAAACACATGAAAACTCAGTATTTTTTTCGTTTTTTCCAAAAATGTGCAGCTCGTAAGTCTGGAACCTCGCAGATCAGAGCGCTCGTAAATCGGGGACTACCTGTAGTTGGAACACACCCTACGGTCCCCCTTTTTGAATAGGGGAACCACCACCCCAGTCTGCCAATCCAAGGGAACTGCCCCCGATGTCCACGCAATATTGCAGAGTCGCGTAAGCCAACACAACCCCACAACATCCAGAGCCCTAAGGAACTCAGGACGAATCTCATCCACCCCCGGAGCCCTGCCACCGCGGAGCTTTTTAACCACCTCGGCGACCTCAGCACCAGAGATTGGAGAGCCCGACCCAAAGTCCCCAGGCTCCGCTTCCTCAGTGGAAGACGTGCCAGTAGGATTGAGGAGGTCTTCGAAGTATTCCGCCCACCGACTCACAACATCCCGAGTTGAGGTCAACAGCACGCCATCCCCACCATAAATGGTGTTGGTCGCGTACCGCTTTCCCCCCCTGAGACGCCGGATGGTGGACCAGAATCGCCTCGAAGCCGTACGGAAGTCATTCTCCATGGCCTCTCCAAACTCCTCCCACGCCCGAGTTTTTGCCTCAGCAACCACCCGAGCCGCATACCCCCCCACCCTAGCCCCAAACACACAGACACACACATGCGCACACAGGAGCAAAAGCAGTATGGTCCATCTTACCATATCATACAATACCAGCTTTATTTATAGAGCACTTGAAACAGGCACATGACCAAAGTGGTGTACACATAATAAATCAATCATACATTCAGATATCAAAAGTGATTACAATTATTAAAAGTCACATAATAAAAGTTGTACACCTACATACAGTACAAATAATAAAATAATCTTCATCTAGGAGGGTGATATTATATATTATATAGATAATTATAATATTAAAGCTTGGTTAAAATAATGCAGCTGCTTATTTTATTTTTACTCATCACTAATGTGAGGTGAGGAGATTTAGCGTTTTCACATAATGATAAATTCAACAAACTCTACTAGAACGTGACAGCACAACGCCAAAGTCAGACATTTTTATTTTAAGGGTGTTATTGTCTTTCTTCGGAAGGGTATTGCTGTCATCCATGAAATAATTTTTTTTGATTTTATGTAGTCATAACACGATACGTATGTAGTAATAACGTCATAATATGTAGTTATAACGTGATACGTATGTAGTGATATTATGTAGTAATAACGTGATACGTATGTAGTAATAACGTGATACGTATGTAGTAATAACGTGATATTATGTAGTAATAACGTGATAATATGTAGTAATAACGTGATACGTATGTAGTAATAACATGATAATATGTAGTAATAACGTGATAATATGTAGTAATAACGTGATACGTATGTAGTAATAACGTGATATTATGTAGTAATAACGTGATAATATGTAGTAATAACGTGATACGTATGTAGTAATAACGTGATATGTATAACATGATACGTATGTAGCAATAACGTGATATTATGGAGTAATAACGTGATAATATGTAGTAATAACGTGATACTGTCCATCCATGAAAATTTATTTCATGGATGACAGCAATACCCTTCCGTATATTTCAAATAAAGATGTTTTGTTTTATTATTCTTTTTTTAAAACCATTTTCAGTATTGCTGTAAAAGTGCTGTGCAGCTAATTATAATGAAAAATGAACTGACTTCCCCAGGTCAGCCAAACTGTTTATCTAAAAGACAAAATAAAACAAAGCCTTTGTGATTTCACTTCAAGTAGTTTGTATTAATTATCATAAATATATTATAATAAATGTCTTTTGTCCAAACTGCTTCAGCTTGGACCTTCTGAACTTGCCATGATTGAGTTCACTATTTTTTTTTTTTTAGATATTAACAGATTCCCAGCCTGCAAAAATATGTCAAAAGTCATGGTGGTGTTTTGATTAATACGGCCACAAACAGCGACAATAATGTGCCTTGGCTCTTGTAATTTCACCCACATCCATTCCTGAGCTCCACGTCTCCTTTATCTCTGTGTCTGTCTCAGTCTCGGAGTCACTCACCCAGAACCACCACCACTCCCTCTGAAAGTTTGTGGGCAGAAATCCCTCGGTTCTGTTGGTGCGCAGCGGCAGAGGTTTGGGGGCAGGTCAGTGTGCGCCATGCAGGCGGAGAGGAGATAGCATCTCCAGGTATGGCGGGGCATGGATGGCAGACAAAGTGAATGTTTGATCCGGGGCCACTGTCCTTGAGGCCGCGCAGCAGGCTAACCAAACTTTTTGAAGGGCTATTTAAATTCCTGCCTGCCTCAGAATCTGTCAGGGCATGCCTTGATATCGTTGCATCTCGGGAGTTAGTCAACGCTTGGCTTGTGCGAGCGTTTGATGGGTATCATTGATAACCCCAGCCCTTCCCCCTCCCCTTCATTCTGCCTCCATGTGGCTTCAATGTGTGAGAAAGTATGGGTGAGAGCAGGAGGGGTCAGCGCAGAGTTTCCCCTCAGGAGCATTTGTCCTGTGCCATCTGGCACCTCATAAGCATGGGCAAAGGAGCAGGAGGGGGCCTGTGTGCACGTTTGTGTGCACTGTATCTTGATATTAAAATGTAATGTACCTCGTTTGGCCTCTGCGCCCCCAAGAACATTCCTTCATATGACCCATTTCAGCACCTCATTATCACCCGCTGCTGAAGGCAATGACGGAGCAATATTGTTGTTGCCCGAGTCTGCATCGGATGTGTGTAGCTTTTGTTGTACTGCAAAATATATCATGAATTAGACGATGGATGTGAAATATTATCTCAGAAAGGAATCAGAACATCTTCAACTTTTAAGATAGATAGATACGATGCCTTTATTAATCCCACAGTGGGGAAATTTACATTGCCACAGCAGCATAGAGGACAGAGCAGAACCAGTACAAAAAATGTTTAAAAAATCTCTATTGCTGGGTTGCAATCACGTGACCCGGAAGTGGCGCGAAATTCAGATGCGGGGCAGGAAGTGATTTTCCCCAGTTCAAAACACAGCAGAATGGATTACAGCAAGTATGCCAAAGCCCTAAATAAACTGGCGAGGACGAGTTTTGGGTTAACCATTTAGGATCAAAAGAAGCTTTAAATGGTTGTCGACTTGTTTCTGCCCGGGTGAGTAGTGAGATGTATTATTTATTTAGTAATTAGCCTATGCTAACTACGCTATCGCTAATGCTAACAACAAGTTTAGTTAGCCCCCTGTTATTTCTATGTGCGTGGATCTACTTAAAAATAATATATTTAGCTTCTGTAAAGCCAAATTCGTGCTGGAGTTGTATGTGTTAACGTTGAGTCATATGCATTTCTACACTGTAGGTCAGAGATCTACAGTAACTCCATTAAAAAGGTAAGTTAATGTACTGAAAATATTATGATTTTTTTTGTTTTGATAATACAGTATCATCAAGGTGATCGTATCTTCTTTGTAACTTCAGATACTAGCTGGTTAAACTCAAGGTGGCCATACATGGGAGCCTCACCAGATGGAGTCGTTTCATGTGACTGTCATGGAGCCAGGGTGTGTGAAATCAAGGTAAAATTTATTTCTCAAAAGGTTTGGACTACTGCACTGCAGACTTAGCTTTTTTAGATTTTTCTACCTGGATTATTGAGCATGCATTAGGGTACTGCACTGCAGACTTTGCGCACCTCACAGTATGAATGTTACAACTATAATTTTTTACTCAAATCTTTGTTGTTTGCATATTTCACAGCATGTAGCCGTAGTTTTGGGGATGGTCTTGCAGTTTGTGGGATGTTGCCTTGTTTCCAGTTAAAAAATGTGTGACCTTTCCATCACCTTTTAAAACTTAGTCCAGATTAATACATTCTTACCTGTGGAACACACCTGGTTGACAGAGACATAAATATAGTCTCATTTTCTAACATTGGTGTTGGATAGTGAAATGAGTGAAACACAATCTTTAAAAAAGTATCATATTGAAATGTTTTGGAGACTACCGTATTTATTTTTTATGTCTAAGTTTCATTGTCTTGTCCTTCAGTGCCCACAGAGCAAACAGCATGAAGTCGGTCTGAGGATGTGTGCTGGACAGCCTGGTTTTTGTCTCGTCGTCTCGTCAAGGTTGGAGATTCTGTACAACTGGATAGGAACCATCCTTATTACCATCAGCTCCAGGATCAGATTCACATTGTGGATGTACAATATTGTGATTTTGTAGTATGGAGTGAAAATGATATTTATGTGGAAAGAATTCTGCCAGATGACCAGCTGTGGGAAACAGCAGTTCCCAAAATTCAGCACTATTTTACACATTGCATCCTACCTGAAATCCTGGGACAGAAATCCACACGTGACTAACCAATCTAAGAATCAAGAATGTTATTTGGAGTAGTTGATGAAAGGAGTTTGAAAAGTTTATACAAATTTAAACAGTTGCTCTTTTTTTCCCCAAAAACATTTGTCACTACCATAACATGTTTCAGCTACACCTGTAGCAAGCACTCTGCAGAAGGGTCATGTGATGTTGTTACATGTCATGACAGCTGTTTTTTATTTACAATAATCTTAATTGAAAAGTTAAGTATGTTAAATCAAATGATATATTTAAATCAATATGAGATTAGCTTGTGAATTTCAAAGGTGTTCTAATATGTTAAATAACAGCACATACAAATGTCATATGTCACAAATGTTGCAAAATGAGTCTACTTCAGAAAAATGTTTTTATTTCAATAGCAAAACTCATGTCATTTTAACTGACCAATATTCACAAAGATTGGTTATGGAGTTCATTGAATAAATTAAAAATATTCAACCTTATTGGGTAAATTTTTTTTTTGTCTTCATGAACAATTAACATGTACAAATATGGTCTGTAACAGTATTAGTGATTTAATTTACTTTTGATTTACTTTAAATGATAAATACATGTATAATCATTTAAACTTAAAATATTTATATAAATATAGTTGATTGAATTACTTGTCGCTCAGGCCACTCTATTAAGAATTGTAATCTTTCATGGAGAACATGAATCGTTCTAAAACAAATTCGAGACACAGTGGCTTTTGACACATTAAATCTATAGGCAAGGTCTTGAAGCTGCAGATTTAATCTGAGATGCATAAGTATCATAATAAATTGCTCAAATTTGGAGAGTGCTGACAGTGATGACATGCTGATGTATAAGGTTCACAGAGCTGAAAAATTTGCATCAAAACTAAAAAGTTGGGCAGTCCCGTATAAAACTTTGTTTTATCGTTGTTCTGGAAGGTTTCAGGAGTAAATTTAGTCACTGAGACTTTTTCCTTAAGGTCGCAGATCTCAGTTGTGTAGCCTTTCACTGCATCCTCCAGCTTTGTGAGGTCAACCATGCTTAGATCCGTCTGGCATTCTGCATCTGCAAATATTTAATTATTAAAAATTACGTTCAGAAATTCTATAAATAAATAAATAGTATTTTTATTTATTATTATTTTACCTTTGAATCGTTCGTTTTCAGGGGCTGGTAAGCTTTCTTCACAGAGCTCATCTTCCAGACTGTTGGCCTCCTCAGTGCAGAGAAGCTTCCAGGCCTTAGCTCTTTCCCTGCGCCGGAGGGATGCTTCTGTTTGTGGCCACTCGTTACTTCTTTGGTACCCCAGGTTAACAGTGGGGGCCCAGTCTTGGGAATGTACATCACCTGCTGCACTCGGACAACCTAAATATAAGACACCACTTTAAAGTAAAACACGTAAATGCCTTTCCTAGCACTAAGCTAACCGCTAACAACATTAGCATTCTAATCGGATTTTTTCTGGGAACAACCAAGTGTTGAACCACTACACAAGCTAGGGCATAACATATCTTATCTGTCTTTCTAGTTACTGTCCAATAAAATATCTGAAAATATGATTTAAACGATACGACCCTTACCTGTAACAAAGTGGTCGCTGCAGACTCTCGTCAGTTTCTGCACCTCCTGTTTTTAGCCGTAGGTTGTAATCCACGTTTGTCGTCTTTTTTCTGTAAGTTTTTTTAAATTAATCCCCTTGTAGCATACTACTTTCGGAACACGAAAATAACTTTTATCTATCTCTCGATTAGAGCGGTTGCAACAACCGTAAACGGCACAGAATTTAGGCATGTTGATGCTGAATCAGCAACAGAAGGAAACGGCTGCGTTTACTTCTTGCCCCGCATTTGCATTCTGTGACGTCACTGCTACGTCATCTGAAACCCAGCAATATACACAAATAATACAAATTAGTACATAAAAACACCGAAACAGTATAAAACGAAATATAACTACTAAGAGCAGCGCGTGTTGTACAGTCTGACGGCGGCCGGAAGGAAAGACCTTCTGTGATGGTGGGGAGGCTGACTCCAACAGACTTCTGTGCAGCCTTCACCACTCTCTGCAAAGCTTTTCTTTCAGCTATGTATACATGGTTAGGTCTGTGCACATTATACTTATTTTACAGTATTTTAACTGTTAGAGCAGGAGTTCTTAAACTTTTTGGGTTCAGGGACCCCTTACAAGAGAGAAAAACTCCTCATCAGCCTTATGTTTATGAAATCCTTTTCTTCAGTTTGTCTCTTTAAAGTGAGACTAAACCCAGGTTGAGACGGTAACTCCTCCTTCCAAAATCTCCCTGAAAATGGGCGTGTCGAGAGACAAGGAGGGGTGGAGGTAGAGTTGTGCTTTTGTTCACGCCTCCACCTGCAACAACCTAAAACAAATTAAACCTCTAGCCAACAACATACACCAAGCAACAACAAAGAATAAACATGTAGATGTATTTATCTATTCCACCCATTCCATCCAAAACCAAAGGCCTAAAACAATGAAAATGAAAATAAAAATAAAACCGCTTGTCAGGAGTGAAATGCAGCACTTCCATATAAGGTATGCACTTCTCATCTCTGCAGGGGATTGGCTCTGCTTGAACCACCTGTGTGACATCACACATGAGCAGACATGTCACACATGAGCGTTTGCACAAATAAGAAAATTAAGGTGTAATCCACCAGTTCAACCCATAGAACTACCGTAAACACATTTTTAGACCAAATATTGCCAAATATTGCCAATTTACACAGATATGCACAATTATGTGAGAATAAACACAGCCATAGTGCTAGATAACATTTTAAACACATTCTAGGGAGTTTATCAGCTAAAAAAAGTTAATTTTGGGTTTAGTCGCACTTTAATGCAATGGAAATATTTGTGTAACATAAATACTTAAGACCTGTTCTTTAATACTGTTAATAGAAATGTTATACTTTTAAACATGGAGCATTTTTCATTCAAGACACAATCAACATTTTTTTAATTTCAACTTCCAAAAGTTACAGTTTTGAGAAAATTAACAGTATCAAAAAATACTTTAAAATTTTACCTATCACATATTGAACATAAATGTATTGTTACTTCTTCAAAATTATTACAGAAAACCTAACAGACTCAAAACAGCAGTCATACCGAGTAACAGGCCTTAATTTGTAATTTTATGTTATTATTAATCTTCATCTTTCTTTTGTCTCTTTCTCAGAAGCTTCCACATCAAAGTCCGAGCCACACCAAGGATCATCAGCTCTGCCAATGGACCCAGCTGAGTGGCCATCTTTCCTCTCAGATGTAAACAGGACTGAGCAGGTGATGAGAGGACCACTGCCTATTAAGGATACCTTTTCCTTCCCCAAAAGGCATGATGGGCAACATTTTTATTTTTATTTTTAGAAAGTTTGATTTTACCAGTTTATTCATAGGCAGTTTTATCAATACATTCTGCCATGTCTGGCCTTCTGAGGACATTCATGAACTTGATGTGGTCCAAAATTAAAATAAGTTTGACATCCCTGCAATAAATTACATATATACATTAAAAAGGACTGTCAGAGTTGAAATACGTTTTATCAGGTGGGACGGGAGAATGATAAAACTGTCTGACCGTTGATTGCAGTAATTCACATTATTAGTAGAAACAGAGGGCCCCAATCCAAATTTCGCTTAGGGCCCCAAAGAGGCGTGGGCCGGCCCTGCTTATAATTTCATTATTTTATTTTATTCAGCAGTTTTAAATAAAACTTACCTCAAAAGAAAAGCACATTTTCTCTGAGTGCATGATCCCTCCTTTCCAATTTATCCCCTGACTTTTCAACTTTTCATTCTCATACATGCAGGTCTCAGGTCTCATACATTACGTTCTCTGTTGTTGTTG
>JBBPBX010013569.1:37214-52187 GCA_038048925.1 Garcialebias charrua
TTGCACCCAACCTTGACACCCGCAGCTGCAGTTCCCCCGCCCCACACACACACACCCATACCAATGAAAAAAAAAAGATTAGGGGCATAGCTCTATGTATTATAATCACAACACATTTACATTCATTGTGGTGTGAATTTGTTGCTATAATAAGGCTGGAGAAATCATGAATATTCACAAACACTTTAAGCAATTATGATAATTGGTATTATTCGTAGCTGCACCGCTATCTGTCAGAGGAGGCGAGAAATCTAGGTTGGGATGGTCGACAGTTTCACAATACTGAAATCGTCTAACACTTTTCTTCTTTTCTTTGTACCTTTGTTTCCCCTCTGTTTTCTTCTTCTGCACCCCGTATTTTTACTCTCTTCTTCTGGGGTTGTTCCGTGCTGCAGTCCATTGTGTTGCTGCGAAGAGGAGGGGTGCGATCCCGGAGTGAAGATGGCCCCTGGGTGCTACAGAGCTGGCAGCAGCGTTGGTCTAATCTTCCGGGTCAGGCCTGGTGCTTTCATCTTCTCCCACTTGGAGCTCCTTGTGTTTGATGTGAACTTAGCCCAGGAATAACTGTTCTTTTCTTCTCTGCTAACCTGGCTCTGGAGTACGGGAAGGCACTTTGTTGTTATCCAAGGAGCCAAACAATACTGGAAGGAGTGTAGAAAACCTTAATGCAAGGCTTTTGATCCACACTGATAGTAAAGTGAGAAACCTTGAAAGAGAAATTGGGTTGGGAGCATGAGCAGGAAAATAAAGTGCAGAAATCGCAAAAAATATCAAAATGCAAATTGCTTCCGAACGGCCGGATGGAATGTTTCTTGAATTCACACCCTTTGAAATTGATAATTTACTTGCGTTTGTTTCAAGTTAAATGGGAAAAAAGAAAGAAAGAACGAGCTAATTTGTTGTAGTAGTGGGATTTGAAATTAGCTCTTGAAGCCTGGCAGGGTTTTAAAGATTCATTTAGTCAAGCTTGCACCATGCAACACAAAGTTTAGGCTTACTACAGTAAAACTACTTGCAAATCTATGTGTGTGTGGAGGTGTGTGTGTACATTCCTGTTCAACACTGAACCTCACTCTTGGCCTGTTGCTTTGTTCCCTTGAACCCATTATGTGACCCTGACCCTTGACTTTGAGACCTTTGTTCAGGGTCTGTAGGCCTCGAGTGACCCAAAAGATCTGTCTCGTGATATACTGTGAAACAACTATAGACTAAACAAAATGTGTTATACTCCTTTGCCACTTATTTATGATCTGACCTTATTTTTCTTCTAAATAAATCATTTCAATCAGATGTTATTTTGTGATGTTTCAACACTTTCTTGAAAACTGAACATTCTTGTAATCATTATTAGGATGTCCATTAAATCAATCCTGCATTTATTTAACACATTTTAATGTGATCTCTTTAAACATCTAAAAAGTAACTAGACGATCTAAACTGGTTGTGACACCAACTGGCAGATGAACTCACATTTTCTGGACAAAAGACTATAGTATCTGAATCTCCTACTGTCTTTTTAACCCTATAAAACATATTTTTACACAAACTAAATCTAGATAAGCAACAAAAAAGGCAGTGCTGTCAGATGTAGCGATCTCAAGTGAGCAACATTAGGAAAAAGGAACATGAGAAGCTAAAGAACTAAGAATTGGCCGAGGACATTGGTGGGCAAAGCTAATCAAAAAATTAGTTCCACAATTTCTAAAACGCTTATTAATTTTTTTAGGTCCACAATTTCAAAAGCACAAATGTCTTATGAAAATTAGGGGAAGCTAATCTAATCCGCTATTTATATTCGACAATTGGTAGCCGGCAGCGTTATGCAATATTTGCACTACACTGCCAACTGAAAAGTAACTAAAATGATCCTAAAAGGATGAAATTACAAAAATCAAAGGATTTATTTAATACTTTACGTACATATATTCTATTCGGCCACGAAATTAACAAAAAAGAGAATGATCTTTTAATCCCTAAAACCACTTTTAAATCTCAAATACACGGGTGTGTCGCCACCGCATTTATACATAAAAGTAACCCAAATACATAAAACTAACGACTCACCGTCGAGTGGTCGACACAAAACACACAATACAATCCTCCGGCCGCGTTAATTTGGCTTGAAACAGCGGGGTTCTCTGCGGATTTATCCAGCACAACCAGCTAGACACAGAGTTAGCGTCCAGTTCACCTCTGACCCGGAAGATGTCAAGATTCTATAGGCAGTCAACAGATTTAATGAAAAGTAACTAAAATACATAAAACTAACGACTCACCGTCGAGTGGTCGACACAAAACACACAATAAAATCCTCCGGCCGCGTTAATTTGGCTTGAAACAGCGGGGTTCTCTGCGGATTTATCCAAGAAACCCAGCACAACCAGCTAGCCACAGAATTAGCCCCCGAGTTCACCTCTGACCCGGAAGATGTCAAGATGGAATAGTCCATTTTTTAGTAGGGGGATACAGAAATCGACCGGTTTTTGTATTGCGTATTTAATGATCGTTTTCATCGTAACTATAATTATTTTTATGTTAAATGTACATTAACAAGCAGGATCAATGTTAGGGATGTAGGTGACTGGCCGGGGCGCGGCGGGGCCGGTGCCCCTGCTGATTGGGATCCCCAGGCAACGGCATCATTTGCCTACATGGTAGATCCGAGTCTGTTCTCCGCTCTGCTCCCTCCCCCTCCAACCCTCCCTCCTCTCTGCTCTTTACGGTGGGGAAAAAGGTAAAACAAGCAGCTACGGAGCCAGCATAAGAGCTTGTAAATAAGTTTATTGGTTTTTACTGATAGATAATTAGTTATTAGCGGTACTGCATTTTAAATAAAAATAGCACAAATCCGCTTATGAATTATAAAAGTTAGTCAAACCACAAAAACGCTGACAAAAAGTTTAGGTCCGCTGTAAGCGGATTAGCGCTTTAGCGCTCTCTAGCGGTCTGTGCCCACCTTTGCTATCTATCTATCTATCTATCTATCTATCTATCTATCTATCTATCTATCTATCTATCTATCTATCTATCTATCTATCTATCTATCTATCTATCTATCTATCTATCTATCTATCTATCTATCTATCTATCTATCTATCTATCTATCTATCTATCTATCTATCTATCTATCTATCTATCTATCTATCTATCTATCTATCTATCTATCTATCTATCTATCTATCTATCTATCTATCTATCTATCTATCTATCTATCTATCTATCTATCTATCTATCTATCTATCTATCTATCTATCTATCTATCTATCTATCTATCTATCTATCTATCTATCTATCTATCTATCTATCTATCTATCTATCTATCTATCTATCTATCTATCTATCTATCTATCTATCTATCTATCTATCTATCTATCTATCTATCTATCTATCTATCTATCTATCTATCATCTATCTATCTTTTTTCCATATCCAAGATTGTGGCGGCGCGGTTTAATTACTGCTACAACTGCGCGCACTCGCCCCCATCTCAAGGACAGATGTGCGTCAATTGCGACGTTTTGTGCCCCGGTGCAATGACGATGCCAATAAAGATATATTCTATTCTATTCTATTCTTGTCTGTCTGTCTGTCTGTCTGTCTGTCTGTCTGTCTGTCTGTCTGTCTGTCTGTCTGTCTGTCTGTCTGTCTGTCTGTCTGTCTGTCTGTCTGTCTGTCTGTCTGTCTGTCTGTCTGTCTGTCTGTCTGTCTGTCTGTCTATGAATGGGTGTGTGTGTCCTACCTCCATGTTTTGATTCGTTTCTCACATCATTATTAACATTTGAACAACGGTGCATTTCTCAAAATAGTTTGAACATTTTGCAAAACTTGAGGGGGGAGTGGTGGTGCAGAGGTCAGAGAGGTTTGGCCTGTGATCGGAGGGTCGCTGGTCAACTCCCCCGACATCAAAAACTCCCCAACATAAAAAAATATGGGTGGAAAAGGTGAAACACCTGCACTAGCCACCATTTGCCCCACTCTGGGCCCTTGAGATAGGCCCTTAACTTCCCTGCTCTAGATGGCAGCCCCCTATTTCCCATGTGTGGGCTCACATGTGCAATGGAAAAAATGCTGGCAATTAATTTCCCCATTTGGGATTAATAGAGTACAATAAATGAAATAAAATGAAATAACCTTAAAAAGCATGGCACTTGCTCAAAACAGATACAGCAAGCCCTCGAGTTACGTCAGGGATTGGGACCTACGTGTGTGACTTAGGTCGATTTTGTCGTACCTCGCGGACCAAAAACACCTGCCTGTCGTAGGTCCGCGTTTCTGACATAGGTCGCGGCTATACCGCTAACGGAGCGCCGCACACATATTTAATGGCATGAGACTGAACAAGCAGACATACTAGGCCATGAACATGCACAGAACTGTACAGTAAATGAATACAGTACTGTACAATAAATAAAAAATATAATGTCTTACTTTGAGCTGGTCAAAGCCTGCCTTCGTCTTTTAGCATCAGCTCGGGTGCGAGCTCCCCCAGCTTCCTTACGCTCCACACGCACACACGTGGTCAAAACTGTTTAAAAGAATGACTGTTAGCTTCTTAACTTCATATATTTGGAGCCAGAAAAAAAAAAAACTTACTGAAAGCCGTTTCTCCGCGATGTCCTCCATCCAAAACAACTGCTCGGCGTTAGCTACGGTTAGGCCCCGCCATTAGAAGCACTGGTTAGCATGTCAGTTCATTCAAAAAGGCTGTCGGCTTTGTATCTCCGCGTTAGCTCGGTGTCCCCCGACTGCCAGGCGGACATTTGCGGCGAGCTCCCGGCCGCAGATGGCCCCTCCGCGGCATGTCGGCTCGGTGTCTTCGCCTGTGTTAGCTGCTCTGTTAGCTGCTGTCGTTAGCATGTCGGGCGGCGTTGTTAGAGCGATCACGGGGGCGATCGGCGGCTGCTCCTCCGGGTCTGAGACGTCCACAGAGTTGACCGAGTGTTTCCAGCAAATTTATCCGTATGAGGCAACCCTGAACGGACACACGGTCCTCTAAAGCCAGCTGACAGGAGCGTCTAGAGCTCCATTGACCGCAGTACAGTAGTAAAATGGCGACCGGAAACGACCGGAAGTTGCGTAAATACGATCAAATTGTAATTAAAAATGAAATATTAATAATTATACTTTATTTATAAAGCCATTTAAAACAACCACAGCTGCAACAAAGTGCTATACACATGAAATTAATAACATAAAAAATCTATATAATAATAATAATAATTTTTTTATTTTTTTTAATCATATTTTTATTAAATATGATAAAATCGTAAGTCTGAGTTGCCGTAGGTCGCGGGTGACGTAGGTCGAGGGTTTGCTGTAGTTCATTCCTCCAAAGCAAGCATTCACTTCTTTGAAAGTGTCAATGTCACCAAAATGAAAAGTCCCGATGCCATTGTTTGTGAACAATCGGCAAATGGCTTCGTCATGTTTTCATTATATTTCACTCAAATGCTCAAGGCATACACTGTTTGCACAACCTTTTGATATAAGTTATACATTACTGTATTTAGCGATTAACTGAGTACAAGACACTGAATACGTATATTTCCCATTTTTACAACATATGCTCTTTGTAATATTTGTTCACAGCATTGTGGACAAGCCAATTATAAACTTGTTTATAACAAACATAAGAAACACCCTTTGGGTAGCTCTTTGCACAACTGTAAACAATGTTTCAACACATATTTGAACAGTTAATATGGCCGTTTTTACTGTAAAACTATAATACAGTAAATCGGTGCTGCTATAAAGATGAAAGTGCAAATGTAAAAAGTGACAAGTTCACCAGGTGACACAAGGACAGCAGTGCAAATCAATTAGTTCTGAATTACTGTCCAATATACACACCTGTTCTCCCCCACAAAAGGTTTAAATAATTGAATTGGGGTTCACCCAACCTTTGGCTGCACCCTTCGACCAGCCTCAGCCATTGTGAGGCCATGATTGACAACATGGTCCACAATTGTAGCTCTAATTTAATCAAGAATCTGTGTATGAACTTGGCCTCTTCTTCCTCTTCTTCCCCTCTTTCCTCCCCCTCATTCCTTCTACTTCCTCCCTGCATCCTCACCCCTCTTCCACAAGTTTAACCTTCCATTTGACCAACAGTACAGTCAAAATGGTACGCACTACCGTATTTTTTGCTGTACAAGTCACGTTTGCATAAATTTGAAAGTCCTGCAACTTATGCACCTAGGCGACTAATATACACCCCCCCACCACACACACACATACACATACACACACACACGCACCCCCTCACACACACACACACACACACCATATTTATAACTCAATCTTTGGCTGAGATCTGACAATATCATTCATTCTGACATGGAAAATATTGAACACTACCATTTTCAGCCGCTGGAGGGTCCTTGACTAATATGGCAAGCTAAGTGTCTCATTAATAGGTAAAAGTGGCTATTGATGAGATGCTTGACTTGCCATACCAAGCCACCTTCATCTCGCTCCGGAACTCCTGGAGCAAACGTCAAATTAACTGCCTTTCACCGCGCCGCCCAGGTGAAATGCAGCTGATTTGACAGCTAAAGTGCAAGGTAAACTGAGACACACCTTTGCTATAATTTCGAGCAAACAAATAACTGTTTTTAGGTGATTTTCTTGTTAAATTCTTGTTAAAATCCTCCCATGCACGCTCCCGCAACCGCCATTTGGCAGCCAGTCGATTTCTGGCACAACACTGGGACACATTTCTGGGTTGTCACCAGTGACGCAGAATAGATGCGACTTATTAAGTGTCCTTGGGTGTCCTGAAAGGCGCTTTTAAATAAAAAGATTATTATTATTATTATTATTAATATTATTATTATTATTATACGGCAAAGTGACTTATTTGTGTTTTTTCCAACTATTAAATATAATAGGACTGATGCGACTTATAAGTTGGTGCGACATGTACGGTGGCAAGTATGGTTTATCCTGTTTATTATAAGCAACTTATCGTTGGTTACAGCTAATGCTTAACACACTCCTCATCAGTGAAAGTTGAGGTTCACCTCAGAGACATTGTTCAGTTTGGGAGACATTTTCAGGAAACAAATAAAGAAATGCATAAAACTTACCGTAGTTGACTTATTTTGACAACTAGTTCAAACATTTTTATGACTCCAGCAATGACATGAGGACTATTAGTTTTCTAGGAAATGACTATTCAACATTTACTGTATAATATAGTTAATTTTGAAAGACATGACATAAGCAAATTATGTTATAAAACCACAGAGAATTGTATATAGGCAACTGAAGCATGTCCAAAATCATTTGTAATTTGTTGTAAGGAATGAGAAACTTACGGAAGGGTATTGCTCTCATCCATGAAATAATATTTTTTGAGCTTATGTAGTAAAAACGTGATATTATGTAGTAAAAACGTGATATTATGTAGTGAAAACGTGATATTATGTAGTGAAAACGTGATGTAGTGAAAATGTGATATTATGTAGTGAAAACATGACAAGTATAGATGTAGAAACGTACTCATCCACATAGTGGCAGTAGTGGGCTTTTTTCTTGCATGGACAACTGGTAAAAAGAGCAAGAACAATTTCGCCCGTACGCTGTATATGTACTGTGTGTGTGTATATAAACACACAGCACACATACACCTACACCCAAAGGGAGCATGACAGGTTTGGTGTTCTTCTGACATACCTCAATGATGTTCAGACAAGTAAACAGAACAAGCTGTTTGTCCAAACAGTCAGCCATTACGTGTTAGCATGCAGGCTAAAAACAGCGTACGGGCGAACTGAAAGTTATGCACCATAACTCATGTTCCCTGAAGGAAGGGAACGAGGTGCAACATAATTGCTATGGGAAATTGCGCCCCTGCGCGATTACCTGAAGGAATACACTCACGCCTTTACGGCAGGGGCGTCAGCGTCACGCCAGAGTTTCCTCCCTCTGGGTATTTAAGACGCGGACGCCCATCCTACTTCCTCTAAAATGCACTTCACCAAGCTTTCAGCATTGAAAGGGCCAGGTTCTGTGAGTGAGAGCGTCTGTAATGGTGCAGGGGCATCTCAGGGTCAGGTGACCCGTGACTTCCACACAGAGATGTGGCTTTTCTTTTCGTTTTGTTGGTGGCCCATGCAGCTCCTGCAGCTTTTCTGCCTGGTGGGCCTGCAGTACTGAGGCCACTCGTCCTTGTCCACCCCACCAGGGTCACTCGGGCCCTGACATGGTTAACATCAGAGAGTCATCCATAGCCTCATGGGTGGATAAGCTCTCAGCGTCACAATGTTCTCGTCGTGGGCGTAGGAAAACTACCAGGTAGCGCAGCTGACAGGTAGCTGAAATTCCTCCTCCTGGACTGTGCTGGACAGAGAGCTTCCTTGTTAGCTGGGGCTAAACATGGAAGCACTCGTGAGCCCGCTAGCGGTGCTAAGACGGGCCCTCAAGCAGCGCAGCATCGGTAAAAAACACTTAGTTATGCGATGAATTCTACCGTAGATTCGGCCGCACAGGATAGCGAAACAGGCAAACTATGAGAAGGTTAGCTAGCAAGCTAGACCAAGCATTTTCACATACCTCACGATGGAGTCCTTCGTTGTCCGCTCGTAGCCACGCTAATCGTGTTAGCAACGCTGATCATCCGCCCCATGTTGTCATGGGTGCTCCTGGTTAGCCATGCTAACCGTGGGAGCTAGCCAGTTAGCAGCGGGGTTACTCGATTTCCACTCTCCTTTCTCCGGGGTCATCCGCGAGAAAAACTTTGAGTGTCTTCACATGTAGCATCCCTGAGCAGACCGGACAGGCCTCGTGGGGGTCCGCTGCTGAAAAGGGGGTAGCCAGATCCGCTGAAGCAGGTTCGGGAGCCGGAGCTCACAGCCTGCCAGAGTTCCTCGTCCGAGGACGTCCTCTTGCTGGGCTGCTCGCGGCTGCTGGCCTGTTAGCTTCGTTAGCTTAGCAGGTAGCATGCCTTGCAGTTAGCGTTCGCTAACCAAGCAGCAAAAAGCAGAAGAGAAAAGGCACGGGAGCTTGGGCTCACTGGCCTGCTGGTCTTCTTTGAGTTTTGGGTTTTCGCATTACCTTCTCAGGAGCCATGGCTGAGAAGAGTTAAGCTCGTTAGCAGTGCTAACGTTGTCCGGAGACGTCTCCCTCCTCGTGTCGCTTTCGTCGGCTAGCCTGCTACTCATTAGCAGGGTAGCGGTGTGGCACAGTTAGCGCCGTCGAGCGAAGCAGTCTGTGGAGAGAGGAGAAGAAAACTTCGGGGTGAAGGAAAAATGTGCCGGACCAGCTTTTGCCAGCCCAGCAGTCCGCAGGAAAAAAATTCTCTGTACGCTCTGTGTAGGGAGCAAGCTCACTTCTGGTCAAGCGATGAACAACAGAGAAGATCCAAGAAGAGTGTTCAGGTTTAAGCGAGGTGAAGGGCAATAAGAGGAAGTAGGATGGGCGTCCGCGTCTTAAATACCCAGAGGGAGGGGACTCTGGTGTGACGCTGACGCCCCTGCCGTAAAGGCGTGAGTGTATTCCTTCAGGTAATCGCGCGGAGGCGCAATTTCCCATAGCAATTATGTTGCACCTAGTGACATGACTGATAAGGGAACTTGTTCTTACTCTTTTTACCAGTTGTCCATGCAGGAAAAAAGCCTACTACTGCCACAATGTGGATGAGTACGTTTCTACTTATCACGTTTTCACTACATAATATCACGTTTCCACTACATAATATCACGTTTTTACTACATAATATCATGTTTTTACTACAAAATTATCACGTTTTTACTACATAAGCTCAAAAAATATTATTTCATGGATGAGAGCAATATCCTTCTGTAGAAACTGCTACTATGATGTGCTCAGATGATTAAATTAGGTCGAGGTTGAACTAACCGTTATGATAATCTTAATTCAGATCAGAAATGCAACAACAAAATTGAAAAAACTGTAATCGGACAATCCTAAAAGCATTTATATATATATATTTTCATATTTTTTATAAAGGAAACCTCCAGGAGTGAGACTTTTATTGCATTTGAATTGCAATCTCCCCTTTGACAAGCTATTGAACCTAAAATCTTTTTTTTAATTTTGGTTAATCTCATTCTGTGCACCTCATTCTATCAGGCTATTGGGAATTTTTTTCATTCAACCGTTGTGTCGTTCGTTGTGTCCCTGGGCAAGACACTTAACCCTGAGTTGCTCCCGGTAGGACAGGCAGCGCCTTGCATGGCAGGCTACCGCTACCGGTGTATGTGTGTATGAATGGGTGGCTGGTACTGTGAAGCGCTTTGGGGCCCCTCATAGGGGGCTGGAAAGCACTATACAGTATAAGTAAGCTCCATTTACCATTTACCATTTCAACCTTTATTTAAACAGATGTCACATTGAGCCTCGAAGATTCATTTACAAGTGAGATCTGTTGGACAGACAATGAAAGTGGTGAAAAATGACACATAGGGGTTTGGAGACAAAAAAAATCCTAACACATTTTTGACATCTGTTTGAAGGTCAAAAATGTGGTAATGAAAAAAAAAATCTCATACACAAGCACATAATGACGTTGACATTACGCAGAGGGGGTGCGGTAGGGGACTCAAAGACGGTGAGCAGCCAGCCAGCAGAGGCACTGCAGAGTTCAGATAAAATCACTCAGTTCATATACAGTAGTTCCCTCTGGAGAGATCTGTGCACACTCGGGTGGGGGGCTGCCGAGGACGGCCAGAGGCGAATCCAGAGTCCTGAAATGATGACAGAATGTTTATTCAGCTGGGCTCCTCTGAAAAGTCAGTGGAATTCCTCAGTAGAAGGGTTGGGAGGGTGAGAGCGTCAGGTTTACAAAACTTCTACAGGCGTGTTGAGATAAGACGGCCTGTCAAGGCCAGTCAGGGAGCCGAATTTCAGATAAACACGATTGTTTTGGGGACAGGCAGAACTTTAATGACATCTACCTTCAGTCTGTGTTGGTCCACTTGCTTCTGAAATGTCCAAATTAAAATGACCATACCAATAGAATGTGCCTGAGAAAATCCCCAAGATTTAATCCATTCAGCCAAAAGTCTGGGTTTTCGAGACATGAACCAAGCCATCATGTAAGGCAGGCAGCCTGACCAGGTCCAGATTAGCCGCCGACGTCTTCCTTGTGTGTTGATAGACCAGGAACCAGACAAATCCAAAAAGCAGGAACCAGTTATCATAAATCCAATTAAGTATGCGTCCTTAAGATCCACAGATGACAGCAGAGATAGACACGTCATCAAGTCTTCCAAGTCGATGAGATATCCAGCTGTGTGCATGCCAACAGGGCAAATCGGCTCGCCTACAGCCTGTCTTCTTTTTGAAGAAATGTTATCAGTTGTGTTGAGGGATCAACTGAACAAATTGAAGTCCATAGTTATGATTCTGAAGATTTTGTAGAAGAGAGGCTCTCAGACACAGACAAGACAAAGCAAAAGTAAAGCGGAGACCGAGAGGAGACGTCTGCCCTTGAGAAGAGCAAGTGTTGAATGTATATATTTCAAAAGTAAATCATCAAAAATAAAAACACTATTTTACGAACAGTCAATAAGTGTTGCTTTAAAAAAAAATACAATGACACACCTTTTTTTCCAGTTATATAAATCCCTGGTTTGGCTAACGCACTCACTGGACTATTGTTGATGGGTAACCCAAATTACCATCTGCTCATTTGCCTCCGGCAAAATAGCAATATTGCTGTCTAAACATGTGAGCTATGGAAAACTGTTCACAAGTAACAGTAACCGATATCTGCATTTCTGTGCTGCTGTAACAACTAATTTCATGAGTCTTTATCTGAAGAGGGCTTTTTATTAAAACCGGTAAAAAATATATTAAAAAATGCAGGTTTTCATCCTTCCCAAGGAATCGAAACCAAACCCTCACAGGTACAAAGCAAGAAACTTGAAATGAAGTTGAACCGAAAGGTAAAAAAAAAACATGTCACAAACAAACCTCTCTTTGAGGAGGAAAGAAATACACCTTGGTATTGGACGTGCTCGCTGCCATGGTGATAGCCCAAACCTCTGTGCAACAGCAGCACATTAACCCCTCTTGACCCTCTATTCTCACCTGTGATAAAAGAGGAGGAAGAGAAGGAGGAGGAGGTGCCCCCCCTTTCCACTGCACCACACTTTCGAGTACCCAGGCACCAGCAGGCCCTTGAGAGCCCACAGTCATTAGGAGGGCTTTATTCTTGGAGATGTAGAAAAAATGGAGAGAGCAGGAAAAAGGAAAAAGAAGGAAGAGGAGCATTGAGTCTGAAAGATAATGTATGGTCAAGGCTGAAGACTTGTGGGCACTGGAAGAGGAGAGGGTCGAGAGAAAAGCAGCACTTTTGTACAAATCGCCAAGCAGGACAGCTGCTTTTGGTTTTTTTGTTTGTCGTTCATTTTAAGTGAAGAAAGGTAAAGGAAAGAGCTTTGGTTAATTGGTCCGGGGCACTGACTTACACACAGCACTGTGGACACAGAATGCAGGGCCTTTGTTCATTATCGTACCTGCGTTCGTTGTAGTTCGGGGAAAAAAACCCACAAGAAATCTCTTCATCGCTTAGGGTTATGCATGGATTTTTAATACATGTAGAAAGTTATTATAAAATACCTAGCATGAATTTATCATAATTCCCTGTGAGTGTGCACACAAAGCGTCTCACCCACACATAAGAGGGTAGCGTGCGGTGACAGACTCCTGACAAAAAGGAATGGCTCACTTCCACAGACGAACAGCGTTGGGGGGGCTAACCTTAACTTTCACTGGAAGCTAATCCCTCTGACAATCAATGATAAAGACTTGCTTTCATCTCAGCTGGGGTCTCCGCAAAGTTGCGAGGCCACGAGTGACTGAAAAGCGTGAATGTGTTCCACGAGTTCTTAAAAAATAAATAATAATAACAACTGGGTGCAGCTTATGCACATCTGACGACATGATGAACATAAATGAATAATGCATCAATGAGGGGGAGAAGACACATCGCTTCAGGCCACAGTTAAGCCTCTATTCATAAAGAGGAGACAGACACAAAAGCTGGACTATAAGAGTCCAGCTTCAGGGAGGGTGGGATAAGGATACCGATTTTATTATTAAAAAATATATTTTTCGTGTTTGTTGTTATTTGCATGTTTATAGTAAATATTCATGCTATCCTTACATGTGTCCCACACACTTTGTGCAACCATGAGTTCAGTTTAATCAGAAATATTGTGTAATGACTTGTTTTTGTTACTTTTATACTTTTAAAAATAGTTCACTTTAAGTTCCCCCCAATAGAAAGAGATCGCCCCAGTTTTTTCAAAAGCATTGTTCTCTTTGAAATCACTTGCTTTGTTTTGGTCTTCTTGTGTTGCCTTTAGCTTTTAGATGCTGTTTTGATATGTTTAGTTTTCAGCTACCGTTCTGGTAGTTTAGCCTTTTAGCACTGTTTTGCTCACTGTTTTGCTCATTTTAGCTTTAGGCCTTCCCATGTTAGCTCTAGCTTAGTTTTGTTAGTTTTAGTGACTGTTTTAAAATTTCAAAATCTGCTATGCTAATTTTAGCTCCTATTTACAAACATCGGATTTTCCTTTTTGTAGATGTCAGCTACAGTTTAATTTTAGCTTTTACTTACTTTTGAAATATTTCTTAATTTCAGCTAAATTTTTGCTCCATGCTTTTAAATAATGCTAAACTGATTCTAGCTAACCTTTTATCTTGTTAATTTTAGCTTTGTTAATATATTTCTTGCTTGTAGCCAATTTTTGGCTAGTTATTGCTTTTAAATACTGTTAAATTGATTTTAGATTTTAGCTACAGGGTTTCTATTTTAACCTTTTGACTACAGTGTGGTAATTTTTAGCTTTGTTGACATATTTCTTAGCCAAATTTGCTAGTTATTGCTTTTAAATAATGCTAAACTGAGTTTAGCTTTTAGCTTCAGGGTTTCTATTTTAACCTTTTAGCCACTGTGTGTTAATTTTAGCTTTGTTGAGATATTTCTTGCTTTTAGATAATTTTTTGCTAGTTATTACTTTTAAATACAGCTAAACTGGTTTTAGCTTTTAGCTACATGTCTACCATTTTAACCTTTAAGCTTCAGGTTTTCTGTTTTAACCTTTTAGCTACAGTGTGTTAATTGTAGCTTTGTTGAGATATTTCTTGCTTTTAGCCAAATTTTTGCTAGTTATTTTAAATACAGCTAAACTGTTTTTAGCTTTTACCATTTAAACCTTTAAGCTTCAGGTTTTCTATTTTAACCTTGAAGCTACAGTTTGTTAATTTTAGCTTGTTAAGATAATTCTTGCTTTTAGCCAAAATTTTACTGCTTTTAAATACAGCTAAACTGATTTTAGCTTTTGACTACATGTTTACTATTTTAACCTTTTAGCTACAGTTTGTTAATTTTTAGCTTTGTTATTAAGATAATTCTTGCTTTTAGCCAAATTTTTGCTGATTTTAGCTTTTAGCTACTGGTTTAGTCAAATTTTAGCAGATTTGAGCTTTTAGCTTTGCTATTTTAACTTTTTAGCAGTTTGTTAATTTTCGACTTTAGCTAGTGTATTTTTTATAACTTTAGCTTCTGTTCTGTTTGTTTGTAGGCTACTTTCAATGTTAGTTTCTTAAACAAATTTCAGCAATCTCAATCAATACTAAGCATTCACTCTGCATTTTCACAGAAAATGCTAAATTTTCAAGTTACCGTATTAATATTGTTGTGATTTTATTTTCAATGTTTGAATTTAGTTTTCTAAAATAATTTTCAAAGCAAAGCCAGCAAAACATCCCTTTGTTGCTATTTTTATTCCTTTTAGTTACAATCTCTTAACCTCAGCTACTCATTTAAATACATTGTGTTCTGGTACTTATATATGGTAAAAAAAAATCCATATTTGACATATATTTTTATTCTGTGCAGACAAATTGAACGTTATTTGCTGTTCTAACCATCAAATTTATAAATTTTTCTCGCTCCATACCGCATATGTTTTTACATCTTGAAAAGAAACAGAGAGA
>JBBPBX010013570.1:0-18848 GCA_038048925.1 Garcialebias charrua
CTTACATACAGTAATTCTGTTTTAAGTTATTTATCTTTCTTAAACAGACCTCTGTCCTGCTTAATAACTTAAAACAGAATTATGCATCTTAAACAGACCTCTGTCCTGCTTAATAACTTAAAACGGTATTAAATAACAAAAAATCAATACAAACATTCTATAATAGTGCATTTAGTGCAATGTGCAAATAAAGTTTGTAGTAAATTTGTAAACATAAACACATTGTGCCTCAAAGGCCATGGCTTTCCACTTGTAGTAAAAATAAAAAACTTGTAAACTAAACAGTGGAACGTTACATTATGGAGTCAACCTATTTTTTCCATTTGTATTTCTGCTGAGATCGTGCTGCAGCAAGGAATGCTCTGTTTTTCAGTGCCAAAGAGTAAAACTCTGAGCAAGACATTTCATAATTTAGACTGACAATGAGCTCACTTCTAATTAGTTCAGTAGAACATTTGTTTCGCACATCAGTCCACTTACTTTTCATGAAAGAGAAAATCCTTTCCACAAACCCAGTGGAAGATGGGATGCTGAGGACAAAGGATACAACAGCCTGGATGTTGGGGAGGTCAGCTGCCTGAAGAACTTGCATCCACTTCTCTGCTGTTCCCTGGGACTGCCACCTTTCTTTCTCCTGAGGTGAGGTGGTGAGGTGGTCTATCAGGCTGTTTGCAGTCACACATTCCTCATACAGCTCATCCATAGACATGTTTAGCCTGCCAAAAGGTGTTAAAGTTCATTAGTGACACATAGCCTAGGTTATGTAGTGATAAATAAATGGAAAAACGTGTATTGTTTATATTTATAATTTAGCATTGTATTTAAACTACATTTTGAAATGTATTTATTAATTTACCTATATGAACTGTGATTTTTTTAAAGATGGACAAGGTTGTATGTTTGCATAGTGTAAAGTAATTTCACAATTATGTATTTATTTCATCCATCCATCCATCCATTTTCTTCCGCTTATCCGGGGTCGGGTCGCGGGGGTAGCAGCCTAAGTAGGGAGGCCCAGACTTCCCTCTCCCCAGCCACTTGGAGCAGCTCCTCTGGGGGAATCCCAAGGCGTTCCCAGGCCAGCCGAGAAACATAGTCCCTCCAGCGTGTCCTGGGTCTTCCTCTGGGTCTCCTCCCGGTGGGACATGCCCGGAACACCTCACCAGGGAGGCGTCCAGGAGGCATCCTAACCAGATGCCCGAGCCACCTCAACTGGCTCCTCTCGATGTGGAGAAGCAGCGGCTCTACTCCGAGTCCCTCCCGGATGACTGAGCTTCTCACCCTATCTCTAAGGGAGAGTCCAGCCACCCTGCGGAGAAAACTCATTTCAGCCGCTTGTATCCGAGATCTTGTTCTTTCGGTCATAACCCAGAGCTCATGACCATAGATGAGGGTGGGAACGTAGATCGATCGGTAAATTGAGAGCTTTGCCTTTTGACTCAGCTCTCTCTTCACCACGACAGACCGGTACAGCGCCCGCTTCACTGCGGACGCTGCACCTATCCGCCTATCGATCTCACGCTCCAGTTTTCCCTCATTCGTGAACAAGATCCCGAGATACTTAAACTCCTCCACTTGGGGCAGGACCTCCTCCCCGACCCGGAGAGGGCACGCTACCCTTTTCCGGCTCAAGACCATGGCCTCGGATTTGGAGGAACTGATCCTCATCCCGGCCGCATCACATTCAGCTGCAAACCGCTCCAGCGAAAGCTGTAGATCACGAGCTGATGAAGCCAATAGGACCACATCATCTGCAAAAAACAGAGAAGCGATTCTAAGGCCACCAAAACGGATCCTCTCAACACCTTGGCTGCGCCTAGAAATTCTGTCCATAAAAGTTATAAACAGAATCGGTGACAAAGGGCAACCTTGGCGGAGTCCAACTCTCACCGGAAACGAGCCTGACTTACTGCCAGCGATGCGGACCAAGCTCTGACACCGGTCGTACAGGGACCTAACAGCCCATATCAAAGGGCCTGGTACCCCATACTCCCGGAGTACCCCCCACAGAACCCCCCGAGGGACGCGGTCGAATGCCTTTTCCAAGTCCACAAAGCACATGTAAACTGGTTGGGCAAACTCCCACGCACCCTCCAGGACCCTGTTGAGGGTGTAGAGCTGGTCTAGTGTTCCACGACCAGGACGAAAACCACACTGCTCCTCCTGAATCCGAGGTTCGACTATCCGACGGACCCTCCTCTCCAGAACCCCTGAATAGACCTTACCAGGGAGGCTTAAGAGTGTGATCCCCCTATAGTTGGAACACACCCTACGGTCCCCCTTTTTGAATAGGGGAACCACCACCCCAGTCTGCCAATCCAAGGGAACTGCCCCCGATGTCCACGCGATATTGCAGAGTCGCGTAAGCCAACACAACCCCACAACATCCAGAGCCCTAAGGAACTCAGACGAATCTCATCCATCCCCGGAGCCTTGCCACCGCGCAGTGTTGTTTTTGACAGCCATTTTGATATCAGTTTTAGTCATAGTCTTTTAGACTAAAATACTTCTTAGTTTTAGTCTGTTTTAGTCATTTCTATATTTAATGGTTTTAGTTCAGTTTAAATCGACAAAAACTTAAAAAATTTAAGTCTAGTTTTAGTCTTAAAAAAAAAAATATTAGTCAGCTAAAAAAAAGTTAATTTTGGGTTTAGTTCCTCTTTAAAGTATGTTGAACAAACAGGCAACACATAGGCAACATACAAAATGAAGGTAAAAAACAGAATATAGACATAAAAACGTCGCAGATAATAAATATAACGACCAACCTGTGTTGGTAAATGGCTGTTTGAACCATCTTTCTATACATACATTGTTCAAAGATTAGAGGAAATTTGACTTCCATCTAATTTCTGTGCAAAACGTTAGGTCTGAAATTGTTAAGTGTTTTTGAAATGTTATAAATAAACACTATAGATAACCAATTAAAACATAACACACTGCTGCCTGCATCGCTTCACACGTCCTCCACAGAACGACAGAAATATCTGCACTTAGTGAAAAAAGAGAGCCCCCCATTTAAATGAGATTGGGTCACGTCAAAGAGGATTACATCTGTGGGTGGATCAGGCCTCAGTGGACAGCATTTGTCACAATATTATTTTCACTTTTGCAGGCATGACAGCCGATAAAAAAAGTTCAAGTCCACAATATTTGGGTTGTCAAGGCCAAAAAGAAAATGACACTGGGTTAAAAAAAATGAATAAATGAAAAAGAAGGGAATTGTATAATTATAGTTCAGAAAGTCTATTTTTTTTATTTTTTGCTCGTTATTCTATTGCACAATTCATAATCCAAATCAAAATAATAATAAATGGAGCACTGAGTTTGTCACTGAAGATTATAGAATTTATCTGACAATACTTTATGCAGTTATTATAAATCAAGTCAGCTGTTTTGTCGACCAGTCATCATCTCGAAGGGAGAGGTAGTTTTTATTTTAATCACGATGGTTACTGAACAACACGATAAAAATCCACTTTTTGGATGAGTTTTGTACCTGCATGTGACAAACGCTGAAATAACTTCATTTATTTACTCTCTGAAGAAAAAGAACGGCTTTTTCTCCGGTGAGTGTGCTTGTGAGTCACGGCTGAGTTCTTAACTCAAGTAGTCATGGGAGTTGTAGTTCTTTCCCTCTGACCTATCACAGTGTCTCTACACAGCCCCGACAACCAATCACAGAACTTGTAGTCGTCATGGGAGTTGTAGTTCTTTCCCTCTGACCTATCACAGTGTCTCTACACAGCCCCGACAACCAATCACAATACATAAACAAACGCCACGGCCATTTTGAACAGAAAGTAGCTATCAGTTAGCAAAAGTTTCCGGACTTTTCAACACATAAAAACGCTTATAAACAGAGCAGTAAAATTCTGAAATATAGCAAATCACTTTCTACAGTTACACTAAGATCAACGCTCAGCAACACAGCGATTCAACTGTCGAAAACAATGACGGACTCTCTCGGAACCGTTCGGTCCACAGCAGATCCTGGACACACCAAACCACTGAGCAGAAAAAGTTTCTGACAGCATATGCTTGTTTACCCGCTTCAAATGCAATAACTACACAACACAGCACTTCCTCGCAGTTTTATAAATGAGCTTATTAGGCAAAAAGTTGACGCGGAGGTCAAACGTGAATGCGCTATTCTGTGACAAGTCAGCAGTGAGTCCAAACAGAACCAGAACCTGACCCACACACACAGCAGCGACAATTTTATGACCCAAACAGCTTCAAACAAGGACAGGATTTATAAAAAAAATACATACATTCGGTTCTTCTCTTCTCACAGTTGGGCTGAATACAAAATAAGTCCATAAATCTTTTCTGGGCTGGCGGCCGGCCGGCCACCGACCGACCGAGCCCCTTCGTGCAACATGCTGCTGCAGGATCTTCCATGGTCCAGTTTGAAAAGGAAGTCACAGGTGAGCGGCGCGCAGCGCGTGGCCATGCTGCGTCAACACTGCGGTGGTGGGCGTGACCAAACAGCTGACTTTCCGACACAGAATATAATATGGGCACTTGGGCAGAAATATAAATTATTGATTGAACGAAACATTTTCGTTCAGTCTCGTCTCGTCTAACGAAAACTCACACACATTTCGTCACGTTTTAATCATTAAAGAGCAATGATTATTTAGTTACCGTTTCGTTATTGTCATGAAAAAAGGGGGCGTTAACGAAAAATTTACGTCAGCGTTACGTCAACGAAAACAACACTGCCACCGCGGAGCTTTTTAACCACCTCGGCGACCTCAGCACCAGAGATTGGAGAGCCCGACCCAAAGTCCCCAGGCTCCGCTTCCTCAGTGGAAGACGTGCCAGTAGGATTGAGGAGGTCTTCGAAGTATTCCGCCCACCGACTCACAACATCCCGAGTTGAGGTCAACAGCACGCCATCCCCACCATAAATGGTGTTGGTCGCGTACCGCTTTCCCCCCCTGAGACGCCGGATGGTGGACCAGAATCGCCTCGAAGCCGTACGGAAGTCATTCTCCATGGCCTCTCCGAACTCCTCCCACGCCCGAGTTTTTGCCTCAGCAACCACCCGAGCCGCATGCCGCTTGGACTGCCGGTACCTATCTGCTGCTTCCGGGGTCCCACAGGCCAAAAAGGCCCAATAGGACTCCTTCTTCAGCTTGACAGCATCCCTCACCGCCGGTGTCCACCACCGGGTTCGAGGGTTGCCACCACGACAGGCACCAACAACCTTGCGGCCACAACTCCGATAAGCTGCCTCGACAATAGAGGCGCGAAACATGGCCCACTCGGGCTCAATGTCCCCCGCCTCCCTCGGAACGTGTTCAAAGCTCTCCCGGAGGTGGGAGTTAAAGCTCCGTCTTACGGGAGACTCTGCCAGACGTTCCCAGCAGACCCTCACAATACGTTTGGGTCTGCCAGGTCTGACCGGCATCCTCCCCCACCATCGGAGCCAACTCACCACCAGGTAGTGGTCAGTTGACAGCTCCGCCCCTCTCTTCACCCGAGTGTCCAGGACATGCGGCCGCAGATCAGATGAGACGACAACAAAGTCGATCATCGAACTGCGACCTAGGGTGTCCTGGTGCCAAGAGCACATATGTACACCCTTATGCCTGAACATGGTGTTCGTTATGGACAATCCATGACGAGCACAGAAGTCCAACAACAGAACACCACTCGGGTTCAGATCAGGGGGGCCGTTCCTCCCAACCACACCCCTCCAGGTCTCACTGTCATTGCCCACGTGAGCGTTGAAGTCCCCCAGCAGAACAAGGGAGTCCCCAGGAGGCGCACCCTCCAATACCCCCTCCAAGGACTCCAAAAAGGGTGGGTAATCTGCGCTGCCGTTCGGCGCATAGGCACAAACAACAGTCAGAGCCCGTCCCCCCACACGTAGGCGAAGGGAGGCTACCCTCTCGTTCACCGGGGTGAACCCCAACGTACAGGCACCAAGATGGGGGGCAACAAGTATGCCCACTCCTGCTCGGCGCCTCTCACCAGGGGCAACTCCAGAGTGGAAGAGTGTCCAACCCCTCTCAAGGAAACTGGTTCCAGAGCCATGCGTTGAGGTGAGTCCGACTATTTCTAGCCGGAACCTCTCAACCTCACACACTAGCTCAGGCTCCTTCCCCACCAGAGAGGTGACATTCCATGTCCCAATGGCCAGCTTCTGTAGCCGAGGATCAGACCGCCAGGGTCCCCGCCCTCGGCCACCACCCATTCCACAATGCACCCGACCCCTTTGGCCCCTCCCACAGGTGGTGAGCCTATGGGAAGGGGGACCCACGTCTCCTCTTCGGGCTGTGCCCGGCCGAGCTCCATGGGTGAAAGCCCGGCCACCAGGCGCTCGCCAACGTGCCCCTCCTCCGGGCCTGGCTCCAGAGTGGGGCCCCGGTGACCCGCGTCCGGGCGAGGGAACATTGTTTCCATTTATATTATTCATCATAAGGGGTCTTGTGGCCAAAAGGTGTTAAAGTTCATTAGTGACACATAGCCTAGGTTATGTAGTGATAAATAAATAGAAAAACGTGTATTGTTTATATTTATCATTTTGCATTGTATTTAAACTACATTTTGAAATGTATTTATTAATTTACCTATATGAACTGTGATTTTTTTAAGATGGACAAGGTTGTATGTTTGCATAGTGTAAAGTAATTTCACAATTATGTATTTATTTGTACGTGTCAATTGTACACTTTTGTTTATAACTATCAATAATTAAACATGGTTCACCACTACACTAGAAATTATTGAATTTTTACCTGCCAACCAGGTGAAGACTTTCAGTGATCTTCTCCACTTCCTCAAAAGATCTCCTGGTTTTGTTGGTTCTCCTGGTTTTGTTGTCTTTCACGTTTCTTATGTGTCCAACTGCAGAAACATGCTGTTTCACATCAAACTGTCCACCGTGGGCTACAGAAAAAGTACGCTTGCAGACAGTACAGTTCGCTTTGTAGCCATTATCATTCACGCGTTCCAGCCACACATGACATCCTCCCGTCCATCCTACAGTAAGGTCTGTTAGCATGTTAGCTTGTTGCTCCTCCGGTCCAGCTTCGCTGTTTCTGCCGTCTGGTGACACCATTCCTTTTCCCACTCGACTCTGTATTTTTGCAGCCGTTTCTTTTTTTTCCTTGGAGGAGTAGTCGGGCTCGAAGGTGATCTATGTTCACTGTTTAAATCCCCTGAATGTTTGCCGCTCGCGTCCATAATGCCTTCTTCAAATCCTGTCGCTGCCGTGTCTTCCGTAAACTGCCAAGACTGGACCAATGAGATGAGCCGGATTCTGTAGTTTCAATCACGTGTGTAAAAAAGCTGTCAGCTCATTGGTCACAGAGCAGAGCGGCTTCTTAACCGTAAAAACAGACATAAAGCGCATCATTATTTATCAACTCCATTGACGTTGACAGAATAGTTTTGATTCTCACGATATTATGGAACAAAGTGCGTCCCTCTACAGATCAATAAGGGACGCGTACATTTGTTTCTAAATACGGAACAATAGCCTATATGCCACGGGCTTCCGTTCCAGCACCTCCGCAGTCATTACACAGTCGGCGCACTTCCGGTTAGCGGGAAAGACACGAACATAAGTGACTAAATACAATTAATAAAACATCAGCATACACACCAATAACA
Organism: Garcialebias charrua; assembly: GCA_038048925.1. Taxonomy (NCBI): domain Eukaryota; kingdom Metazoa; phylum Chordata; class Actinopteri; order Cyprinodontiformes; family Rivulidae; genus Garcialebias; species Garcialebias charrua. The sequence continues at coordinate 7,630 of JBBPBX010013570.1, forward strand.
ACTCTATACACATATAAAACCATATAAAATCATGGCGACGTTCCCCCTACGGATAGCCGCGATAAATGTTCGCCGAAACCCCCCCGCGGAACAGCTGTTCCCACCGGTGGGCGGACACAACGGTACTCACGTGTAGTGCCGGTAGCGCGCGGCCGCTTCCCGTTTCGGCTCGTTGTCATGGTTTGCTACTAGGAGCTAACGCTGGCAACAACGGAGGTGGATGGGAACCGGAAGTGGCGGGTAGGTGTTGCATTTTGCCGGAAGTACGTCACGCCCCCCGGTGGCATATAGGCTATTCCGTTTTTCAAGGGACGGTTGGCAACCCTATCTGTGGTCCACACCGCTCTCACCCACCTGGATCAGAAGGACTCCTACGTCCATATGCTCTTTGGACTTCACATCTGCCTTCAACACCATGATCCCCCAAACTCTGATGGACAAACTATCCACACTAGGACTAAGCCCCTTTGTTTGTAACTGGGTACTAGGCTTCTTAACAACAAGACCTCAGTCCATGAAAATCCACAACTTCTCCTCCTCCACCATTACCCTTAGTACTGGCTCTCCCCAAGGACGTGTGTTGAGCCCTCTTCTGTTCACTCTGCTCACATATGATTGTGCAGCCACCCATCCAGGCTGTCATATTGTAAAGTTTGCAGATGATACAGCGGTGGTGGGATGCATCACAAACAAAGATGAGTCCAGCTACAGGCAGGAGGTGGAACACCTGGAGAGCTGGTGCAAAGAGAATAACCTTCACATGAATGTGAAGAAGACAAAGGAGATGATTGTGGACTTCAGAAGGAACAAACAAACTCACACCCCACTGAACATAAGTGGATCTGCAGTGGAAGTGGTCTCCAGCTACAAGTACCTGGGTGTACACATGAATGATAACCTCAGCTGGAGCAACAACACCACCAGCCTGATCAAGAAAGGTCATCAGAGACTCTACTTCCTCAGACGGCTGAGACGAGCTGGTCTGAGTAGCCCAGTCCTCACCTCCTTCTACAGGTGTGCAGTGGAGAGCATCCTGTGCTCCAGCATCAACGTGTGGCATGGAGGCTGCACAGTTGCAGAGAGAAAAGCTCTACAGAGAGTGGTGAAGGCTGCACAGAAGTCTGTTGGAGTCAGTCTCCCCACCATCACAGACATTTACACCTCCAGATGCAGGAAAAGAGCCACCTGCATCATGAAAGACCCCACTCACCCAGCACACACACTCTTTGCCCCACTCCCCTCAGGACGGAGGTTGAGGAGCATCAAATGTAGAACCACTAGACTGAGGAACAGCTTCTACCCTGAGGCTGTTAGACTCATGAATAAATAAATACAGTAATATGAATAATCACTGCAAAATATCACATCATGCTGATGCTGATCTGTCTTGTTGCTGTGTTCATCTGTGATCATCTGCTCATACAGACTCGTGTTCGTGCTGCTGTTATTGATGTTTTTCTATTACATTAGGGCTTAGTGTATTTCTAGTTGAAGTATTTCTAGTTGATGTTTTTCTTAGTGATATCCTAGATGTTATTACTGTTTTTCTCTTACATTTTGTTGTTGGATGTAACAGACCTTTTACCAGTTGACGTCATCGCGCATGCGCACTCGCATTTTTCCAGAATTTTCCGGAAGCACGGGTACGTTGTCGTTACTGGCAACGGTCGCGATGGAGAAATAAGACTTTTATTGTGTTTATAATTGTTCCAGGCAACTTCAACGAGTAAAAGAAGAAGGTGAGACTTGTTCGTTTTACAACGTCCCTCTGGGAAAGTCGAGTAGAGCGACTAAAAGAAGGAAGATGTGGAGCAAACCCGTACCACCGCCGGCCGGTACAGGCAGGATTTCACCCCGGCACGAAGCATCAACGTGTGTGCGTTTTTTATCTGGCATGGACATTAATGATCCAAGCTCCGTGGATTACGTTCCTACATTACATCTTGGATATGGGAAACAGACAAAACAGAGAAAAACCTCCCGCAGCTGAACAACATGCTACTGGACAGCTGCTAAGCTAGCAGCAGCTAGCTAGTTCGACGAGACCGCGTTGTTCTTCGGTCTCCGCTGCGTGTGTGGGGTTTCTGCCTGTTTCGACCTGCGACATGCAAGGAGATTCTTCCTTCGGCCCCACTGAAGAGCAGGTGAGTGGAATGTCAAAACGTTTGATAAGCCAACCGTTAACCGAATCTTCTAAAATCATTAAGCTACCAGTAAATGCATGATTTTTTGAGCCGGGACTTAGTGGCTCTGCCTGGGTGAAGGTTCAGGCAGCCCCGCCGCGCGCACGGTTCATCTGTAGCCAGGACTTTAGTGGCTCCTGGCTGGGTCCAGCCGGTTCTGGACCTCCAGGGCGCACTGGATCAGGTGTAGCCGGGACTAGTGGCTCCTGGCTGGGTGAAGGTGCAGGCAGCCCCGCGCGCACGGTTCATCTGTAGCCAAAAAAGCAACCCTGTCTAAGACAATGTGTATGGGCGTGCGGTTTCCTCCTCTCGTGTCCGCGGCACAATGTTCAGGCATTTTGACCAGCGGTTGTTCACTATTTTAAGAAAACAAGCTTCTAAATTACAACTCGCTATCATTACGAAGCTCATCGACCCCTTGCTTAGCCCCTGAATCCGGTTAGGGCTTTTTGCCGTCCAATCAGAACGCTCGTTTCAGGCGAGCTTTGCGTGATGACGTCAACTGGTAAAAGGTCTACTGGGACCCTGTGTACATAATCTCGTTTCATCACATGTACCACATGCGGTGCAAATTACAATAAAGACTCTGACTCTCTGACTCTGATTTTCACATCTTTTGGGGGGGGGTGTAAGAAAAAAAAACTTAACCGGTAGTTGTTTATGTTGCTTTTTTGTTTTGTTTCCTATGACTCTTCGCACATCTTGCATGGTGGTGTCAGGGAACTTTGCCTTGGTGTAGACTGAATGGGAAAAAAAAGAACAAAAAAAAAAAACGGAAATTACTCCAATGCAGTGGTTCTTAACCTTTTTCGAGCTACCGAACCCTCCAGTTTCATATGCCCACCGAACCCCTCTTTTTTTAATATATAAAATATGATTTTTTTTTTTTTTTTCAAATTCTACAACATCACCTTGCTCAAAGAACAAAACCAACACAGTGCATGAACTCAAAACAACTTTATTCTGGCCCAATAAGAGTACAAAATTTTTTTATTTTTGTACTATTTTTATCATTAAAAATGAAATAGGATTTTTCAGAACTTGAAATTAGATCTGCAACTATTTTGAGACAAGATGTCTTTACTCATGTGCTTTATTCTGTCACTGATGGTGTCATTTGAAAGAGGAATTTGGGATAATTTATCTTCAGCTGCTGTTCCGAGTAGCAGATTTGCCATCTTTAATGCAGCTGGTTTTATGAGAGATTCACCGATGGAGTGTGGCTTACCCTGCTTTGCGATCAAATAAGCAACTTCATACAATGCTGCGAGGATCGGTTTGCTAACAGGTACAAATCCAAGAGCAGGCAGAGTGGCCCTTTCATCATATCTGGCTTGTTTCACCTTGAAAATAGCATAAAAAGGTAATTAGGCTGAAAGTGTCAGAAATTACCACAAAAATTTTAATTTACCTTAAACCAGAAAAAAATTTACTAAAAAAAAAGTTGCTGAAAAGGTAGAATAAGCTTAAATTAGCAGAAGAAAGCAAAAAGAATATATTTGCCCAATTAGGCTGAAAGATACGGAAGCGTATTGCATTCACCATGAAAAAAAAAATTTGGGAGCTTATGTAGTGAAAATGTGATAATTATGTAGTGAAAACGTGATACTAAGTAGTATCAGAATCTGCATCATAAACCGTGTACGGAGCATGGAACATTACAGTAATTTGTTCATAAAACGAGAAAAAGATTAGGAATGTATTTTAGAATGAGTTTTGTCCTATATTATATACACTCACCAAGTACTGTATAGCATCAAGCTTTGTGTTGTCCAAATGTGGCTTTGACTCCACATCTTTATGAGCCCCCGATTGCCTTCCAGTCAAACTTCAATTGGTCAATAACTCTCTCCTGTAGATGAGAAGATCTCCAACCAGCAAGGCTGAGCTGGTAGTCCGTAGAGACTTCACCTTACGCCTTGGGACTTCTACATCATAGTCTGTTACAACAGGCACCTGCAAAACACATGGATCTTGTTAACCAAATAATGATTAAACATTTATTTACAATACAGTATTTGGAAATCTATAGTATTTATTCATCTTTGCAATGAATATGCCTAAGCCTATTTTCTATAGCTTTTTTGCATACCATCAGTATCATATCACTTCTTATCTATCATTTATGTGTGCAATCATAAGATGTAGAAAGAAATTGTATTGTAATGTTTCCCCAAATGGATCAATAACATACAGTATCCATGCATTCAGTTAATTACCATGTCATCAGGGTGACAACACTTCAACAGAGATGGATGGAGCAACAATCTGTACAGTTGGTGTTGAGTGGATGGAAGCAATGCTGAGATCCGATCGCCACATCTTTCAACTGTTTCACAACTGCTGGAAGCTCTGTACAAGAAAAAAACAAACAAGGGGCAAAAGAACAAAAATTGTGTCACTATACAGTACAGTAGTGTTTTGAGACCATTCAAAATTTACATTAGTCATTTGTGCAATGAAGAGCTGAGATATAACAGGAAGTAGGAGACTGATCCAAAGAATAAATAACATTCAAGGCGTTCTCCATTCCACATTTGGTTTTAAAAATCAGTGTCTTAATTGCTTCACTCAAACTACTTGCTAGAAATAACCTCTCAAGTCTATCACAGTCTTCCTTCAGCCTCTTGTTTTCTGCCTGAAGCAGCTACAAAAACAGTAACGTTGCCGTAATAAGTATCCATCCATCCATCCATTTTCTTCCGCTTATCCGGGGTCGGGTCACGGGGTAGCAGCCTAAGTAGGGAGGCCCAGACTTCCCTCTCCCCAGCGAATCCCAAGGCGTTCCCTGACCAGCCGAGAAACATAGTCCCTCCAGTGTGTCCTGGGTATTCCTCTGGGTCTCCTTCCGGTGGGACATGCCCGGAACACCTCACCAGGGAGGCGTCCAGGAGGCATCCTGACCAGATGCCCGAGCCACCTCAACTGGCTCCTCTCGATGTGGAGAAGCAGCGGCTCTACTCCGAGTCCCTCCCGGATGACTGAGCTTCTCACCCTATCTCTAAGGGAGAGTCCAGCCACCCTGCGGAGAAAACTCATTTCAGCCGCTTGTATCCGAGATCTTGTTCTTTCGGTCATAACCCAAAGCTCATGACCATAGATGAGGGTGGGAACGTAGATCGATCGGTAAATTGAGAGCTTTGCCTTTTGACTCAGCTCTCTCTTCACCACGACAGACCGGTACAGCGCCCGCTTCACTGCGGACGCTGCACCTATCCGCCTATCGATCTCACGCTCCAGTTTTCCCTCATTCGTGAACAAGATCCCGAGATACTTAAACTCCTCCACTTGGGGCAGGACCTCCTCCCCGACCCGGAGAGGGCATGCTACCCTTTTCCGGCTCAAGACCATGGCCTCGGACTTGGAGGAACTGATCCTCATCCCGGCCGCATCACACTCGGCTGCAAACCGCTCCAGTGAAAGTTGTAAATCACGAACTGATGAAGCCAGTAGGACCACATCATCTGCAAAAAACAGAGAAGCGATTCTAAGGCCACCAAAACGGATCCTCTCAACACCTTGGCTGCGCCTAGAAATTCTGTCCATAAAAGTTATGAACAGAATCGGTGACAAAGGGCAACCTTGGCGGAGTCCAACTCTCACCGGAAACGAGCCTGACTTACTGCCGGCAATGCGGACCAAGCTCTGACACCGGTCGTATAGGGACCTAACAGCCCTTATCAAAGGGCCTGGTACCCCATACTCCCGGAGTACCCCCCACAGAACCCCCCAAGGAACGCGGTTGAATGCCTTCTCCAAGTCCACAAAGCACATGTAAATTGGTTGGGCAAACTCCCACGTACCCTCCAGGATCCTGCTGAGAGTGTAGAGCTGGTCCAGTGTTCTACGACCAGGATGAAAACCACACTGCTCCTCCTGGATCTGAGGTTCGACTATCCGACGGACCCTCCTCTCCAGAACCCCTGAATAGACCTTACCAGGGAGGCTTAAGAGTGTGATCCCCCTATAGTTGGAACACACCCTACGGTCCCCCTTTTTGAATAGGGGAACCACCACCCCAGTCTGCCAATCCAAGGGAACTGCCCCCGATGTCCACGCGATATTGCAGAGTCGCGTAAGCCAACACAACCCTACAACATCCAGAGCCCTAAGGAACTCCGGGCGAATCTCATCCACCCCCGGAGCCTTGCCACCGCGGAGCTTTTTAACCACCTCGGCGACCTCAGCACCAGAGATTGGAGAGCCCGACCCAAAGTCCCCAGGCTCCGCTTCCTCAGTGGAAGACGTGCCAGTAGGATTGAGGAGGTCTTCGAAGTATTCCGCCCACCGACTCACAACATCCCGAGTTGAGGTCAGTAGCACGCCATCCCCACCATAAATGGTGTTGGTCGCGTACCTCTTTCCCCCCCTGAGACGCCGGATGGTGGACCAGAATCGCCTCGAAGCCGTACGGAAGTCATTCTCCATGGCCTCTCCGAACTCCTCCCACGCCCGAGTTTTTGCCTCAGCAACCACCCGAGCCGCATGCCGCTTGGACTGCCGGTACCTATCAGCTGCTTCCGGGGTCCCACAAGCCAAAAAGGCCCAATAGGACTCCTTCTTCAGCCTGACAGCATCCCTCACTGCCGGTGTCCACCACCGGGTTCGAGGGTTGCCACCACGACAGGCACCAACAACCTTGCGGCCACAGCTCCGATAAGCTGCCTCGACAATAGAGGCGCGGAACACGGCCCACTCGGACTCCATGTCCCCCGCCTCCCTCGGAACGTGTTCAAAGCTCTCCCGGAGGTGGGAGTTAAAGCTCCGTCTTACGGGAGACTCTGCCAGACGTTCCCAGCAGACCCTCACAATACGTTTGGGTCTGCCAGGTCTGACCGGCATCCTCCCCCACCATCGGAGCCAACTCACCACCAGGTAGTGGTCAGTTGACAGCTCCGCCCCTCTCTTCACCCGAGTGTCCAAGACATGCGGCCGCAGATCAGATGAGACGACAACAAAGTTGATCATCGAACCGCGACCTAGGGTGTCCTGGTGCCAAGAGCACATATGGACTCCCTTATGCTTAAACATGGTGTTCGATATGGACAATCCATGACGAGCACATGACACCCCTCCCTGGGCTGCCACCTTACCGTGGTGGAGGGGTTTGAGTGTCTCAATGATCCTAGGAGCTATGCTGTCAGGGGCTTCATGCCCCTAGTAGGGTCACCCAAGGCAGACAGGTCCTAGGTGAGGGACCAGACAAAGTGCAGCCCAAAAACCCCTATGATGAGTGAAATAAATGGACTAAGTTTTCCCTCGCCCGGACGCGGGTCACCGGGGCCCCACTCTGGAGCCAGGCCCGGAGGTGGGGCACGCTGGCGAGCGCCTGGTGGCCGGGCTTTTACCCATGGAGCCCGGCCGGGCACAGCCCGAAGAGGAGACGTGGGTCCCCCTTCCCATGGGCTCACCACCTGTGGGAGGGGCCAAAGGGGTCGGGTGCAATGTGAGATGGGTGGTGGCCGAGGGCGGGGACCCTGGCGGTCTGATCCTCGGCTACAGAAGCTGGCCATTGGGACATGGAATGTCACCTCTCTGGTGGGGAAGGAGCCTGAGCTAGTGTGTGAGGTTGAGAGGTTCCGGCTAGAAATAGTCGGACTCACCTCAACGCATGGCTCTGGCTCTGGAACCAGTTTCCTTGAGAGGGGTTGGACACTCTTCCACTCTGGAGTTGCCCCTGGTGAGAGGCGCCGAGCAGGAGTGGGCATACTTGTTGCCCCCCATCTTGGTGCCTGTACGTTGGGGTTCACCCCGGTGAACGAGAGGGTAGCCTCCCTTCGCCTACGTGTGGGGGGACGGGCTCTGACTGTTGTTTGTGCCTATGCGCCGAACGGCAGCTCAGACTACCCACCCTTTTTGGAGTCCTTGGAGGGGGTATTGGAGAGTGCGCCTCCTGGGGACTCCCTTGTTCTACTGGGGGACTTCAACGCTCACGTGGGCAATGACAGTGAGACCTGGAGGGGTGTGGTTGGGAGGAACGGCCCCCCTGATCTGAACCAGAGTGGTGTTCTGTTATTGGACTCTTGTTTTCTGCCTGAAGCAGCTACAGAAACAGTAATGTTGCCGAAATACGTATTTAAAGTAAATTAGTATTTTAGCCGGGCTGCGGTTATTGTTCTGCTGGCTGGTCAGCGCATGTGTTAACGGACATGCGACGCAAAAGCGCATGGATACATGCGGGGCCTTGTCTCTTTGAAAAACCATCCAGGAACATGAAGCAAGCCAAAATAAAAAAAAAACTCGTAGCATATATGGCTTATTTAAACGCTAGAATAACATATTCTTGTAGGGATAGCTGTTTTCTGTTTCTTTTTTCCCTCTGTGGGCCCCGCCTCATCCCTACACCTCCTCAGACCGGGCGGCAGGTGTTTTGTGTTTTGCTTAATGAGTTTTGGGCTGTATTTAGGTTAGCGTTCTGGCCTTCGTATTTGTCGGGTCATTGTCTGAGTTTCCCCTCCTGTCTGATGAAGTCATTGCTTATGTAAGTAGCTGCCCCGTCAGCATTTTGATTTATTCATTAAAAGTTTTATTATTTTAAAATCTACGTTTCTGAGTCTTGCCTTCCTGCATTCTGGGTTTCTGCTCACTTCACCGGACACCGCTCCCTGACATTATGACCCGACCACAAGACAGCAGACCCGGTAAGATGATCACCCTCTTTGAGTAAAAAGTTTCATTATTTTAATATCTACGTTTCTGAGTCCTACCTGCCTGCATTCTGGGTTTCTGCTACTTCACCGGACACCGCTCCCTGTCATTATGACCCGACCACAAGACAGCAGACCCGGCAAGATGATCACCCTCTTCGAGTACGCTGTACATGAGGCGAAGAGGACTGCTCAACGCGAGGAAGAGTTGAGGAAGAGGAACTCGTTCGTCGGGACTCGCCTGGCGATCAGACTTGACCCTTTTCCCTCACCACCTCAAGATGCGGCAGCGACTCACAAAATAACTCCTGTTGTCCCGGAGGAGTTTCCAACACACCTCAGGGCTCGCCGCAGGAGTAACAAGACGGCAGAACCGAGCCGGCTTCTCCGAACCCCAGCCTCGCCCACCTTCAAACTCTCTTCGCCAGCTGTCAGAGAAGCCGATTTCAAAGGGGGGTGCGTATGTCAGCCCTGTTGCCGGTCCGGCAGACGGAGGGTCTGACGGGGCTCAGCGGGTGAGACTTCTGCTGGAGGAGGAAGTTGTGCGCACCGACGTGTTTGACGTAAAGGGGGAGGAAGTCGGCTCCAATGCTTTGTGGGACAGACTGATCGCTGCAGAGGAAACGATTTCCTCATTCGCTGGAGCTGACAGCAACGACTGCTCGCCGGGGGAGCGGCAACATTTCCAGCAGGCATGGTCAGAGAGACGTGTGCTGTGTTCGCATCTGTTGGCTCCCTCTCAGCCCGACACACCTGTCAGCTCAGCTCTTGCTTCACCTGTCGGCTCTCCAGAAGCTGCTCAGCCCGACGCAACTCTGAGCTCTATGTCAGCTGCACCACATTTGGGTTCCAGGTCTTCCATGACAGCTGCACCAAGTTTGGTCTCTATGACAGCTGCACCTATGAGTTCACCTGGCAGCTCGGCAGTAGCAGCTTCACCTGGCCGCACCTCCTGGACTGGTTCCACTCCTGCTGAGACGGGACTGGTGTTCACCTCAGCTTCTCAGCCTGGTTCCATTCCTGCTGCTCAGCCGGATGTTTCTTCCAGTTCACCAACTCCTGTGCCAGCTCCAAGACTGGTGCTCCCTGTGCCAGCTCCAAGACTGGTTCCCCCTGTGCTAGTGCCCAGGCGGGTTCCAGCTCCTGTTACGTTGGGTCCTGCACCAGCCGCCGACCAACCAGGCCCATCAAAAGCAGTGTACTCCACAGACGCTTTTCTCAAGGTGGTCCTGGGTCCAGAGGTCCTCACTGCTCCATCTGGGGTCCTTTCTTCATCGGAGGTCATCGCTTCACCGGGGGTCTTCACCGAAGAAGTCCTCACTCCTTCAGAGGTCTCCACTCCTCCGGAGGTCTTCACCGAGGAGGTCCTCACTCCTTCAAAGGTCTTCACGTCATCGGAGGTCCTTGCTGCAGAGGTCGTGTCTACTGAGGCCCTCGTTCCAACTAGGGTCCTCGACTCTTCAGGGGTCCCCGCTACAGTGGAGGTCCTCGTGGCCGCAGAGGCTCTTCGGCTCATCTTTTCTCTCGCTGCGGTGGCTCTTCATCTCCTCTCGTCTCCTGCAGCTGAGGGTCCACTACTCCACTCATCGCCTGCAGCAGTCGTGTCTCCATCGCCTGCAGCAGTCGTGTCTCCATCGCCTGCAGCAGTCGTGTCTCCATCGCCTGCAGCAGTCGTGTCTCCATCGCCTGCAGCAGTCGTGTCTCCATCGCCTGCAGCAGTCGTGTCTCCATCGCCTGCAGCAGTCGTGTCTCCATCGCCTGCAGCAGTCGTGTCTCCATCGCCTGCAGCAGTCGTGTCTCCATCGCCTGCAGCAGTCGTGTCTCCATCGCCTGCAGCAGTCGTGTCTCCATCGCCTGCAGCAGTCGTGTCTCCATCGCCTGCAGCAGTCGTGTCTCCATCGCCTGCAGCAGTCGTGTCTCCATCGCCTGCAGCAGTCGTCTCCATCGCCTGCAGCAGTCGTCTCCATCGCCCGCAGCAGTCGTCTCCATCGCCCGCAGCAGTCGTCTCCATCGCCCGCAGCAGTCGTCTCCATCGCCCGCAGCAGTCGTCTCCATCGCCCGCAGCAGTCGTCTCCATCGCCCGCAGCAGTCGTCTCCATCGCCCGCAGCAGTCGTCTCCATCGCCCGCAGCAGTCGTCTCCATCGCCCGCAGCAGTCGTCTCCATCGCCCGCAGCAGTCGTCTCCATCGCCCGCAGCAGTCGTCTCCATCGCCCGCAGCAGTCGTCTCCATCGCCCGCAGCAGTCGTCTCCATCGCCCGCAGCAGTTGTCTCCATCGCCCGCAGCAGTCGTCTCCATCGCCCGCAGCAGTCGTCTCCATCGCCTGCAGCAGTCGTGTCTCCATTGCTTGCAGTCGTCGCCGCTGAGGTCCACGCATCTCCAGGGGTCCC